>CM067371.1:20254758-20344758 GCA_034401795.1 Chaetoderma sp. LZ-2023a
TTATTTGCATTTATCATATTTGCTGAGAATGATTTAAAATTATTAATTATAGTGTAATAAGGTTGATTTAAAAGAAAATTAATGAAGAGCATGACGATTCCGAGCGTGTCGTACGAGCGTGTCGTACGAGCGTGTCGTACGGGACAGTCTGAACACTTTAATTAAAGGTGGATAATCACACCAGAATGCTTGAAAATAAAATTGCTAAAACTGTATACTTTTAGAGTCTTAAATTGTGTGCCTAGATAAAATGAAATAAAGTAAATCTTAACATATGATGATTTCATTAGGTCTAAATTAATAAAAAAGTTGTGAAATTCAATTAGAGACACGAGTCCATAATTCAACTTCATAACAAAAAAATTGAATTAATTTATACGTAATGAGATCATCATATGTTAACCCTCTAACACTCATATCAGCCAAAAATTACTTCTGCAGAGGTGTTCAGAAATGCCCATTTCCAGACCAAAAGAAGACTATTTTTGACAATTTACCACTGGAACGACTGGCTCGATAACCGAGCCAGTCATTCCAGTGATAAATTTCTTTTTGACCTAAAAATGGACATTTTCTATGAGAAAATTGAAACATTCTTCAATAAATTTGAGGGTTAAATGGTTAAGATTTATTTCTTTTCATTTTCACTAGGCAAACAATTTAAGCCTCTATTATTATACAATCTTAATAATTTTATTTTTAAGCATTTTGGTGTGAATGTGCTTAAGTGCTTATACAGAGAACACTTAGAGATTAAAATATTTAATTACGCATATACATGTGATATAGTGGTGTGTCGTACGGGCCAGAAAATGGACAACATTTAGGTTATCTCAGAATTCTGCTCTGCTTTGAACGACATTGACATTAAAGTAGGCTAGTAATCACCAGCCACAACAGAATGAGCATTCTATGAGGGGCGGATGTCTTATCAAGCTACTCTGACCATGTGAGAATACATCGTACTTACATACGGCCACTCACATAGCTACGCTGTTCGAGGCCGTACTTGCAGACCTGTGATTTCTCACTATGAGAAGTAACATTACGCTAGTGGGTTTGGAGGTAGCCAATCAGATTTCTGCCTACTTCACTTGATAGGCGAAAGCTCGTCTGGTGACCTAATTTACAATCTCAAAAACAACGGCGATCGCAACGTCGTTGATCTGGAAAGAGACATTTGCAAAAGTTTGCAATAGTTTTGCTCTAAACAAGTTATCTGAGGAACAGAAAATGTGTAGATTGGTTTTCTGTAACAAAAAACCGCTAGTTTGGTTTACGCCCATGTGTAAATTTGACTACTTACTGATTTCTTATTGAGCAATCAAAAATAGTCTTCTCTTGGTCTGCAAATGAACATTTCTCAAGACCAATGCAAAGCCGTGTTTTGCCTTAAATGTGAGTGTTACGGGTTAAGTTTGGAAATTGACCTAGACACTTCTGTCTCCTCAAGTGTTTTCTGTATTTAAATCATTAAAAGGCGCTCAGGCACGCTCGGAATCACGCTACTACACTATTTGGATACAAAATAACATTGTAATTACACCCCACCCCACCCTCCCCCACCCCACCCTCCCCCACCCCATTGCTAGCTAAGTGCCGCCAGATTTTTTACGACCGCCGGAATCGATTTATATAGGCTACTTTGAATTCTGAATTACCAAAATCTCAGTTTCAAGGTAACTATACAGGCAAGCTGTTGAATATTTTGAAACTAATTTGAGTGGGTCTATTGCTTCCTCTGGCAGCAACAGTTCCAATCAAATTAGTTTCAAAATATTCAACATAATGTTCATTAAATTGTAAATTCATCACAGACATGATTCGTACACTCATGATCGACTTTTCGATTTTCCTAACGGAGCTATGCGTCATTATGATTATCACGTCAACTAGTTAGTGACGTAATTTATAATGATGTCATCCACTTGAGTGACAGATCGGATCCATCCATTGTTGACCTTTGTGCACGATTCAGTTTAAAAAAAAATCTAACATCCTTCTTTTTTCCATTGTAGATTGTTCAAGAAAGACCAGTGAGTCGTCTTCTTCTTCCTCCAGCGGAAGCGAATCATCAGTTGATGCAATCGCGAATTTAGTCATACCGGATGTACTGAATGCCGTTGCGCGTGACATCACCACAGAAACGGAGATTGAGTCTAATGCTTTAATCCATGCATTCTTCTCCAAGGATTCAACCATCAGCGAATGGCTCATGTTTAAATACATGGTGTTTTATGACGAACTACTGAATGACATGTACAAAATTCACGAAGATTTTGACTCGGACACTGAGGTGACACAGCCTTCTACAGAACCTCCCCAACATATGTCTTCCTGCCTGAAAACTGGATTACGCCCTAAGCAGAAGATATCGTTTGACCCTGTACCTACATTGAGGAATTTTTCCATATCTAAGGAATCAAACCGACGCATATCAAAGAAATACAAACGTCATTCGAACAATAAATTCATCTGCGATGAAATGCGTAAGAGAGGCGAGTTGCGACCTAAGCGTCCTCCCCGTGCATCCGCCATGACACAAATGGAAGAACGCACTACGCCTCTAGTGGAAGAACTCACTACGCCTCTATGTGCCACAACTCAGGGGCAAAATCGAATTATTGTGCAGGAAAACCCCTCCACAAGTACGCGTGTCGACAGTGATCAAGCTAAGAGTAAGCGGGTCGACGGTGAATATCCATCCACAAGTACGCGTGTCAACAGTGAAAATACCGCCACAGGTACGCGTGTCGACGGTGAATATCCCACCACAAGTACGCGTGTCGACAGTGATCCCTCCACCAGCACGCATGTCGACAGCGAATATCCCTCCACAAGCACGATTGTCGACAGCTCCACCTCTACGCCAGACAAGGAGGCTGTAGAATTGGTGCCGTTCAATATTGAGGTTGCTAGTTTTCAGCATCAAGCGGACTTTCTCAGAGTTATTCTTGAAAGAGGTGAAGATATTGCTGCTGCCTTGGATACCAGGTGGAAGCCAAAAGCTTACTTTAAAAGATTAGCACGTCGGATCGTCAGACCCGTTGCGCGGGCAGCCAGTCGGGTGTTTATGGTGTGCCTTAATCGATGCGAGGACTGATTTACCCATCGTCGGATTATGGTACAGTTCCATTAGTGTCTGCAGGAAAATCGATAGAAATGATTAATGGACGCGCCTCGCAGTGCCGTTGTAATAGTGATGAATAATGGATTCTCCTCGCAGTGCCATAGTTACAAATAATGGGCGCTGTTTGTAGTGCCATTGTAATAGTGATGAAAAATGGACGCTCCTCGTAGTGCCATTGTAATATTGATGGAAAATGGACGCTCTTGGTAGTGCCATTGTAATAGTAATGATTAATGGAATCTCCTCGTAGTGCCATAGTGATGAATAATGGACGCTCCTCGCAATGCAATAGTGATGAATAATGGACATGCCTCGCAGTGCCATAGTGATGAATAATGGACACGCCTCGCAGTGCCATAGTGATGAATAATGCACGCTCCTCTCAGTCGCAGTGCCATAGTGATGAATAATGGATGCCCCTCACAGTGCCATCGTGATGAATAATGGACACGCCTCACAGTGCCATAGTGATGAATAATGGACGCTCTTCGCAGTGCCATAGTGATGAATAATGGACACGTCTCGTAGTGACATAGTGATGAATAATGGACGCTCCTCGCAGTGCCATAGTGATGAATAATGGACGCTCATCGCTGTACCATAATGATGAATAATGGACGCTCCTCGCAGTGCCATAGTGATGAATAATGGACGCTCCTTGCAGTGCCATAGTGATGAATAATGGACGCTCCTCGCAGTGCCATAGTGATGAATAATGGACGCTCCTCGCTGTGCCATAATGATGAATAATGGACACTCCTCGCAGTGTCATTGTAATACTGAAGAAAAATGAACGCTTTTTGTAGTGTCATTGTAATAGTAATGATAAATGGATGCTCCTCGTAGTGCCATAGTGATGGGTAATGGATGCTCCTCGCGGTGCCATAGTGATGAATAATGGATGCTCCTCACGGTGCCACAGTGTTGAATAGTGGACGCTTCTCGCGGTGCCATAGTGATGAATAATGGAAGCTCCTCGCAGTGCCATAGTGATGAATAATGGACGCTCATCGCTGTACCATAATGATGAATAATGGACGCTCCTCGCAGTGCCATAGTGATGAATAATGGACACTCCTCGCAGTGCCATAATGATGAATAATGTACACTCCTCGCGGTGCCATAATGATGAATAATGTACACTCCTCGCGGTGTCATTGTAATACTTGTGAAAAATGAAGGCTTTTTGTAGTGGCATTGTAATAGTGATGATTAATGGACGCTCCTGGTAGTGCCATTTTAATAGTGATGGAAAATGGACGCTCTTCGTAGTGCCATTGTAATAGTAATGATTAATGGATGCTCCTCGTAGTGCTATAGTGATGAATAATGGACGCTCCTCGCTGTACCATAATGATGAATAATGGACGCTCCTCGCAGTGCCGTAGTGATGAATAATGGACGCTCCTTGCAGGGCCATAGTGATGAATAATGGACGCTCCTCGCAGTGCCATAGTGATGAATAATGGACGCTCCTCGCTGTGCCATAATGATGAATAATGGACACTCCTCGCAGTGTCATTGTAATACTGAAGAAAAATGAACGCTTTTTGTAGTGTCATTGTAATAGTAATGATAAATGGATGCTACTCGTAGTGCCATAGTGATGGATAATGGATGCTCCTCGCGGTGCCATAGTGATGAATAATGGATGCTCCTCACGGTGCCACAGTGTTGAATAATGGACGCTTCTCGCGGTGCCATAGTGATGAATAATGGAAGCTCCTCGCAGTGCCATAGTGATGAATAATGGACGCTCATCGCTGTACCATAATGATGAATAATGGACGCTCCTCGCAGTGCCATAGTGATGAATAATGGACACTCCTCGCAGTGCCATAATGATGAATAATGTACACTCCTCGCGGTGCCATTGTAATACTTGTGAACAATGAAGGCTTTTTGTAGTGGCATTGTAATAGTGATGATTAATGGACGCTCCTGGTAGTGCCATTTTAATAGTGATGGAAAATGGACGCTCTTAGTAGTGCCATTGTAATAGTAATGATTAATGGATGCTCCTCGTAGTGCTATAGTGATGAATAATGGACGCTCCTCGCTGTACCATAATGATGAATAATGGACGCTCCTCGCAGTGCCATAGTGATGAATAATGGACGCTCCTTGCAGGGCCATAGTGATGAATAATGGACGCTCCTCGCAGTGCCATAGTGATGAATAATGGACGCTCCTCGCTGTGCCATAATGATGAATAATGGACACTCCTCGCAGTGTCATTGTAATACTGAAGAAAAATGAACGCTTTTTGTAGTGTCATTGTAATAGTAATGATAAATGGATGCTCCTCGTAGTGCCATAGGGATGGATAATCGATGCTCCTCGCGGTGCCATAGTGATGAATAATGGATGCTCCTCACGGTGCCACAGTGTTGAATAATGGACACTTCTCGCGGTGCCATAGTGATGAATAATGGAAGCTCCTCGCAGTGCCATAGTGATGAATAATGGACGCTCATCGCTGTACCATAATGATGAATAATGGACGCTCCTCGCAGTGCCATAGTGATGAATAATGGACACTCCTCGCAGTGCCATAATGATGAATAATGTACACTCCTCGCGGTGCCATTGTAATACTTGTGAACAATGAAGGCTTTTTGTAGTGGCATTGTAATAGTGATGATTAATGGACGCTCCTGGTAGTGCCATTTTGATAGTGATGAAAAATGGACGCTCTTCGTAGTGCCATTGTAATAGTAATGATTAATGGATGCTCCTCGTAGTGCTATAGTGATGAATAATGGACGCTCCTCGCTGTACCATAATGATGAATAATGGACGCTCCTCGCTGTGCCATAATGATGAAGAATGGACGCTTCTCGCAGTGCCATAGTGATGAATAATGGACGCTCCTCGCTGTGCCATGATGATGAATAATGGACGCTCCTCGCAGTGCCATAGTGATGAATAATGGACACTCCTCGCAGTGCCATAGTGATGAATAATGGACACACCTCGCAGTGCCATAGTGATGAATAATGGACGAGCCTCACAGTGCCATAGTGATGAATAATGAACGCCCCACGTAGTGCCATAGTGATGAATAATGGATGCTCCTCGCAGTGGCATGGTGATGAATAATGGACACGCCTCGCAGTGCCATAGTGATGAATAATGGACGCTCCTCACGGGGTCATAGTGTTGAATAATGAACGCTCCTCGCAGTGCCGTAGTGATGAATAATTAACGCTCTTCACAGTGCCATATTGATGAATAATGGACACGCCTCACAGTGCCATAGTGATGAATAATGGATGCTCCTCGCGGTGCCATGGTGATGAATAATGGAGGCGACTTGCAGTCGCAGTGCCATAGTGATGAATAATGGACGCTCCTCACAGTGCCATGGTGATGAATAATGGACACGCCTCGCAGTGCCATAATGAAGAATAATAGAACGCCTCCAGTGCCATAGTGATGAATAATGGGCGCGCCTCGCTGTGCCATAATGATGGATAATGGATGCGCCTCATAGTGCCATAGTGATGAATAATGGACACTCCTCGCAGTGCCATAGTAATGAATGATGGGCGCTCCTCGCAGTGCCATAGTGATGAATAATGGCTGCCCCTCGCCGTGCCATAGTGATGAATAATGGACACGCCTCACAGTGCCATAGTGATGAATAACTGACGCTCCTCGCAGTGTCATAGTGATGAATAATGGACACGCTTCGCAGTACCATAATGATGAATAATAGACACGCCTCGCAGTGACATAGTGATGAATAATGGACGCTCTTCGCAGTGTCATGGTGATGAATAATGGACTCGCCTCGCAGGGCCATAGTGATGAATAATGGACGCTCCTCGCAGTGCCATAGTGATGAATAATGGATGCTCCTCGCGGTGCCATAGTGATGAATAATGGACATGCCTCACAGTGCCATAATGATGAATAATAGACACGCCGCACAGTACCATAGTGATGAATAATGGACGCTCCTCGCAGTTGCAGTGCCATAGTGTTGAATAATGAATGCTTCCCATGGTCGCAGTGCCATGGAGATGAATAATGGACACGCCTCGCAATGCCATGGTGATGAATAATAGATGCTCCTCGCAGTGCCATAGGGATGAATAATTGACGCTCATCGCAGTGCCATAGTGATGAATAATGGATGTGCCTCACAGTGCCATAGTGATGAATAATGGACACGCCTCGCAGTGCCATAGTGATGAATAATGGACGCTCCTCGCAGTGCCATAGTGATGAATAATGGACGCTCTTCGCAGTGCCATTGTGATGAATAATGGATGCGCCTCGCAGTGCCATATTGATGAATAATGGACGCTCCTCGCAGTGCTAGAGTGATGAATAATGGATGCTCCTCGCAGTGCCATAGTGATGAATAATGGAATGCCTCGCAGTGCCATAATGAGGAATAATAGACACGCCACGCAGTGCCATATTGATGAATAATGGACACGAATCTCAGTGACATAGAGATGGATAATGGACGCTACTCGCAGTGCCATAGTGATGAATAATCGACGCTCCTCGCAGTGCCATAGTGATGAATAATGGACGCTCTTCACAGTGCCATATTGATGAATAATGGACGCTCCTCGCAGTGCCATAGTGATGAATAATGGACGCTCCTCACAGTTGCAGTGCCATAGTGATGAATAATGGACGCTCCCCATAGTCGCAGTGCCATAGAGATGAATAATGGACACGCCTCGCAATGCCATAGTGATGAATAATGGACGCTCCTCGCATAGCCATAGTGATGAATAATGGACGTGCCTCGCAGTGCCGTAGTGATGAATAATGGACGCTTCTAGCAGTGCCATAGTGATGATTAATGGACGCTCCTTGCAGTGCCATAGTGATAAATAATGGACGCTCCTCGTGTCATTGTAATAGAGATGAAAAAATGGACGCTCTTTGTGGTGACATTGTAATAGTGATGAATAACGGACGCTCCTCATAGTGCCATTGTAATAGTGATGAATAATTGACGCTCCTCATAGTGCCATTGTAATAGTGATGGATAATGGACACTCCTCGCAGTGCCATAGTGATGAATAATGGACGCTCCTCGCAGTGCCATAGTGATGAATAATGGACGCTCTTCACAGTGCTATATTGATGAATAATGGAGGCTCCTCGCAGTGCCATAGTGATGAATAATGGACGCCCCTCGCAGTGACATAGTGAAGAATAATTGACGCTCATCGCATTGCCATGGTGATGAATAATGGACACCCGTCGTAGTGTCATAGTGATCAATAATGGACACCCCTCGCAGTGCCATAATGATGAGTAATGGATACGCCTCACAGTGCCATAGTGACGGATAATGGAGACATCTTGCAGTAACATAGTGATGAATAATGACCACTCTTCGCTGTGTCATAGTGATGAATAATGGACGCTCCTCGCAGTGCCTTAGTGATGAGTAATGGACGCGCCTCGCAGTGCCATAATGATGAATAATGGACGCTCCTCGCAGTGTCACTGTAATAGTGATGAAAAAATGGATGCTCTTTGTAGTCCCATTGTAATAGTTATGAATAATGGACGCTCCTCATAGTGCCAGCGTAATAGTGATGAATAATGACCACTCCTCATAGTGCCATTGTAATGGTGATGAATAATGGACGCTCCTCGCAGTTCCGTAGTGATGAATAATGGAGGCGCCTCGCAGTGCCATAGTGATGAATAATGAATGCTCTTCGCATTGCAATGGTGCAGGATAATGGACGCTCTTCGCATTGCCATAGTGATGAATAATGGACACGAATTGCAGTGACATAGTGATGAATAATGGAAGCTCCTCGCGGTGCCATAGTGATGAATAATGGACGCTCCTCGCAGTGCCATAATGATGAATAATGGGCGCTCATCGCAATGCCATAGTGATGAATAATGGAGGTGCCTCGTACTGCCATAGTGATGAATAATGGATGCTCTTCGTAGTGCAATAGTGCCGAATAATGGACGCTCTTCGCAGTGCCATAGTGATGAATAATGGACACGAATCGCAGTGACATAGTGATGAATAATGGAAGCTCCTCGTGGTGCCATAGTGATGAATAATGGACGCTCCTCGCAGTGCCATAATGATGAATAATGGAAGCTCCTCGCTGTGCCATAATGATGGATAATGGACGCTCACCGCCGTGCCATAGTGATGAATAATGGAGGAGCCTCGCAGTGCCATAGTGATGAATAATGGACACGAATCACAGTGACATAGTGATGAATAATGGAAGCTCCTCGTGGTGCCATGGTGATGAATAATGGACGCTCCTTGCAGTGCCAAAATACTGATTAATGGAAGCTCCTCGCTGTGCCCTAATGATGGATAATGGACGCTCATCGCCGTGCCATAGTGATGAATAATGGAGGCGCCTCGCAGTGCCATAGTGATGAATAATGGAGGTGCCTCGCAGTGCCATAGTGATGAATAATGGACGCTCTTCGCAGTGTCATTGTAATAGTGATGAATAATGGACGCTCCTCGCAGTGCCATAGTGATGAAAAATGGAGGCGCCTCGCAGTGCCATAGTGATGAATAATGGATGCTCTTCGCAGTGCAATAGTGCCGAATAATGGAGGAGCCTCGCAGTGCCATAGTGATGAATAATGGACACGAATCGCAGTGACATAGTGATGAATAATGGAAGCTCCTCGTGGTGCCATGGTGATGAATAATGGACGCTCCTTGCAGTGCCAAAATAATGATTAATGGAAGCTCCTCGCTGTGCCCTAATGATGGATAATGGACGCTCATCGCAGTGCCATAGTGATGAATAATGGAGGCGCCTCGCAGTGCCATAGTGATGAATAATGGAGGTGCCTCGCAGTGCCATAGTGATGAACAATGGACGCTCTTCGCAGTGTTATTGTAATAGTGATGAATAATGGACGCTCCTCGCAGTGCCATAGTGATGAAAAATGGAGGCGCCTCGCAGTGCCATAGTGATGAATAATGGATGCTCTTCGCAGTGCAATAGTGCCGAATAATGGACGCTCTTCGCAGTGCCATAGTGATGAATAATGGATGCTCTTCGCAGTGCAATAGTGCCGAATAATGGACGCTCTTCGCAGTGCCATAGTGATGAATAATGGACACGAATCGCAGTGACATAGTGATGAATAATGGAAGCTCCTCGCGGTGCCATAGTGATGAATAATGGACGCTCCACGCAGTGGCATAACGATGAATAATGGACGCTTATCGCAGTGCCATAGTGATGAATAATGGACGCTCCTCGCAGTGCCATGGTGATGAATAATGGACGCTCCTGCAATAATAATTGCATAATTTATGATAATTATGACATAAGAAATGTATTATTGAACTCTCTTATTAATGGACGGTATTACCATGCATGTAATATTTATTGCCAATAAACGAAAAAATATATTTGTATTCTGTATAATTTTATTGCGCTCTGCGATGCTTTAAAGCAAAAAGAGAACATGGAAAGCTATAGCTTGTGAAAGCTACGATATGTTCATCTCACTTCTGTGGATATTAAACCTAAATCCGTCTATAATGGACACCCGCTTTTGCGGCCAAAGATGGCGATCCTTATAAAGGCTAAATTTACCCACTGCAGAACCGGCAACAAACAACATCGTTGTATTAGCATTCTGTCTGTTATTGAAAATGATGGGGTCACTTTCTAACTAAGCTCCTAACACTTTTTACATGTGTTGTGATCGATTTGATAGTTTGAAACATGAATTTCCTGAATCTAAATTTGAAACTAACTATACTGGTACGCTGTTGAATGGTTTGAAATTAATTTGAGTGGGACTGTTGCTGCCAGTCAAAGTAGTTTCAAAATCTTGAACATAACGGTTATTAAATTGTGTATTTAATTCACCAAAGACATACAATTCGTACACGAGATTTTCCATTTTCGCGACGGAGAGACGGCAGAGATGACCGATCCGGGATGTGCAGTATGGGCGCGAAATGAACGTGAACGAGGTGACAAGTGTCACTTATCTGTACGCGCGTGCGTGCGTGCGAGCGTGCGTGCGTGCGTGAATGAATGCGTGTCTGCGAATGCCTGCCTGTACGGAGATATATCTATAAACTTAATTTGGCTCAAATTTTAACACAACGAAGAAACTTGCTGCAAAGGGGATTTCCAGGTTTACCCGTGATCAGGATAAAAGAACCCGGATGCGGATCGGATCAAATTCTGGATCTGTAGATATCTCTGAAACTACTGGTCCGATCTAGTTAAGACTTTAATAAAGGAAAGTGTGTGGCTATACACTATGATTCCACAACGTTGGGCGTGATCCGAAAAAAAAAAAAAATCCGGAAAATTCGAAAAAATTACCTCCCAGGAAAACCTGTTACAATGTGACAACAATTAGACGGTTAGGGTATGAAATTTCTGATTGGTTTTGTTGTGTATGTTATCAATTAGTGTTTCACAGTCACATCTAAAACACCAGATGTACCGAGAAGAGGATCAGATCATTATTATTGGATACACACAATGGAAGAAATGAATCGATGACCGTGGCCGAAGAATTGAATCCCTCTTGCGTCAACAGCGCTTCAAAGCGATCAAAATACTACATGATATATCAATTAAACATTTTGACGGTCAATATTTTTCAAGATATTTTAATTTCGGGAGACTATTTCTTTTTGATTTACCACAATTCTTTTCGCCCGCTTTACTTAGCCGGTGTCTATCTGCAGGCCGAGAGAAGAGTATTTTTTTTTTAATTTACCTCTAGAATGACTGGCTTGGTTACCAAGCCAGTCATTCTTGTGGTAAATATTTAAAAATACTCTTCTCTCGGCCTTTCATATTGCCATGTCTGAAGACCATTGCGAATTTGTTTTTGGGTGAGTTTGCCCATTGAAGTGTTAAGTTGACACAATAGAGGTTAACAACTATGCAACTATGCAGCTCAGAAGGAGATGGATGACCACGTATGTAAGACAGAGTACAGTCAAGTAGAAGACATAGAAACAAGTTCCTTTCAGACAGTACATAGATTTCGAAATACAAAAGATGTAAATTGAAGGTAAGACCGAAATTGATTACAAACGAAATTAAAGAGCCGAAATAAAGAAAATTATGGAGTTGTCTAGCGTGACAATATTAGATAGAATGAGTACCCTTCACGCCAATAGTCGACGACTGAATAGGTAAAATTTCTCCAACTCTTCTCAACACATAACAAAAAACTTCTAGCCAAGATTTGTCACTTAATTACGGAGACTACAAAACATTTTCAACGCTGATTAAACTACTACTGCTGCTGCGGCTGCTGCTGCTGCTGCTGCTGCTGCTGCTGCTGCTGTTGCTGCTGCTGCTGCTGCTGCTGCTGCCGCTGTTACTACTACTACTACTACTACTACTACTACTACTACTACTACTACTACTACTACTACTACTACTACTACTACTACTACTATTATTATTATTATTATTATTATTATTATTATTATTACTATTACTACTTTTTTTCTTCTTTTTTTTTTTGAAAATCCGACGCTGACGCAGTCGGACACACCTCACGGAGGAACTCCTTTAAAAAAAGCTTGCAAACCCCCATAAAATCGGGTGAAATAGCAGGCTTTATTAATAGTATATGAATAACAATACAAACTTAACATATCAAAACAATGCAAGCTAAAATACTCTATTACCATAAACCACACGCATGGCATATCTACATGAAAAAAACCCCTTAATAAAGAGCTGATAACATAATATAATTCAACAAAGCCATTACTATTTGCACACCGTGTAATAGTAGGCCCAAATGGCGAGCATAGTTACCCAATAAATGGTAAAGCGACTCTTAGCAGTAAGTTACTGCTACTCATTGACGCCAATGAGCCGATTCGTGACCGGCAGGCTAAGTAGATCATATGTAGTTTAACGTAGCACACCGTATAGTATTGGGTCCAAATGGCGAGTGCAGCTCGCCAACTAGTGGCGATGTGACTCGTCAATAAGTAGCAAAAGCATTGACGCCAGTTGGCCGTCCATGTTCCACTAGCCTTAAATACCGAGCAGGCGTAGTAGCCTTTATGTCGTAAAATGCACAAAGCAAAAGTATACAAACTATGGCTACATAGATGGCGCTCTGGGTTCACATTTTAAATTTACTTCATTGTAAGTTTTTGTAAATTACCCTGGAACAAATACACCTACAGTAAACATTTACAACAGGATGCTAATTGTGTATATGTAAGATGTCATACTCTGTTAACTTAATGAACTCGAAAGTCGGATCACCTCCAGAATATTGACGCGATGCTCAATTGATATTTAAATATACCGATTCCCAAGGTTAGGTTATTCGTCAAAATTATCATCTCCTAGGACATTAAAGCTTTAAAATTAAGTCAATTAAATAAAATAAAATACCATATGTACAACAAGCAGCGAGTGTGATAGCTTATACAAGTTCTGCTTCTGCTATTTTTAGATATCCATGTTCAATTGATAATAGGCCAGTTTTGCACCATATATCTTTAAATCTACTTTCTTTTCCATGTTCCACTAGCCTGTAAAATTCACAATGAATGCAGTTTATCAACAATGATCGAAATATAGCTTGTATGGCTCTTTGGTGGTTGTTTCCTGTTTTATCTCTGGTCTCTGAAGACCGATGCTTCCAAATGGCCCACACTCCTACAGATAACAGGGTTACTAACAATTCTTTCTCCTTGCTATTAATGATTCGTCCGATAGTTGAGCAATCTTTGAACATAATTGTTTCAGCCATTAATTTCACATATTTGATTCCAAATTTAGTAAGGAGCATATTGATATATACCCAAAAGCCTGTAGCTATACAACACTGTGTAAACAGATGGTCTATTGTTTCCTGCTCGGTATTACATAATAAACACCGGTCTGTACTTGTTAGATGGCCGACCCATAGCCTTCGATGGAGTAATCGCCATACCATGTCCCGTGCGTTTGCTGGTAGAAAAGGTAGATGTATTGTTTTCCACGCATTTTTCCAGTTCTTTGGCGTGCATCCTAAAGTGTTCCAATGCCTAACTGCAATAGGAGCCTGTCTCCCACTTTGCATTAACATTCCATACCAGGCTCTAGATGCCATGTTGTATTTTATATGCTCTGACTTAAATACTAATGTTGGTTGCAACATATCTCTGTTGCCACGTACTTTCGGTAATTTGAACCATTCACCAGGTATTGCATTCTTTATTCCAAGAAATAAGCGTTGGGCATCAATATGCATCATTGATGTTGCTCTTGCTACATCCTGCATCGCAATCCATTTGCGAGATTTTGGATTAACTAAATCACGTAAATATTGAATGTCATTTTTGGTCATAGAGGGCAAATATAATACACCATCATTATCACGAATCAACTCGTTGCCCCAAAGACGTTGCTCTAAGGCATCTTCCCAACACCTGGGTTGTGGCATTGATCGTGTAAATATCTTTAAAGCTTCGAGCTGTTCTTTATATACGTTTGGTATCTTCTGATGGTTAGGTGGCAGTTTATTGCACAAAAATAACCATTCTACTGGAAATGGATCTACGTACCTTTGTAGAAGGGTCCTTGCAACACTTGACCAAGATGAGTTTGAAGTGGGTAACTTATTCAAGAATCTCAGGTTTAGTGAAGCACGCTTTGCTAAAACATTAACCAAATCCAGGCCTCCATCATGCTTTTCATTGGTGAGGATTGACTGCGATACTAAATGGGCTTTGTCCTCCCATAAGAAGAACAAAAGTAACGTGTTGGTCTTTGACTCTACTGATTTGGGCATATGAACTACAGAAGCGGTATACCACAGTCCAGATAAAATTAAATTATTAAGGACAAATGTCCTGCCAAATACAGTTAGGCGACGTCGTTTCCAATTTACTAATGCACACTTTAGCTTGGATAGCCTTTCTTCCCAGTTTATTATTACATCCTGTTCTCCACTAAAGTAAATACCTAAAATCTTTATGACATCATCTGACCAGTTAATATCCATAACATTGTCAGTTCTGTCCTTCCAAGCGGCCAAAAATAATCCCTTAGATTTGACTTTAAGCCCTAATGCCTTTTGAAAATCTGATAATACTCCATTTAAAATTCTAAAATCTGAATATTTACCTGCAAACACAGTCGTATCATCTGCATATTGAGACACCTTTAGTGGCCTTTCTACGCCACGTATACATATTCCTTGAAAATCATTATGTTGCCCCAAACGATTCCATAGCTATGACGAATAGAAGCGGAGACAATGAGCAACCCTGTCGGACACCTCGTTCCAACACTACAGGTTCAGATAGATGATTATTTACTAAATAGCAACTTGTTATATCAGTATATAAAATATTGACCCATTTACTAAATCTGGAACCAAAGCCAAAATGGTCTAGAGACTGAAACAAGAAATCCCATTCAAGTCTGTCAAACGCCTTCTCATTATCAAGTGCTATTACTGCTGCTGGGATGCAATCCTGCTCAACTAATTGAATACGGTCTCGTATAAGCAATGTGTTATTTAATATCGTTCTTCCTGGTACAGAGCACGTTTGATCATCATCAATTACTTCGCCTAGGACTGCGCCAAGTTTTAATGTTAGTGCCCGAGTAATAATCTTATAGTCTACACAGAGTAGAGAGATTGGTCTATAATTCTGTATTTTATTTCTGTCACCCTTCTTGCATATAAGCCGAACATATGCTTGGGCCATCGATGGAGGGAGATGCCCTTGCTTAAAAATGCTAGCTGCTATTTCTTCTAATACTGGACCAAATAGGTGCCAGAATGTTTGATAAAATTCGACTGGAAGTCCGTCGCAGCCAGGAGTCTTTTCTAACTTCATACCTTTGAGGAATTTTTTCAAATCATTAATTGTTAGTGATTGGTCACAGCTTTCACGACATGAATCTGGAAGTCTTTTCGTTATATTAGCTAAAACATCTCTAGTTGCAGTTTCGTCGTTTCCCTCAGATTTATACAATGATTTGTAAAATTCGGATACTGTTTCCATCATTTCTGCATTTGAGCACACTGATACTCCATCATTAGTCTTCAGTGAGCGCATTAATTTCTCTATACCTCTTGCTTTTTCCAAGTTACAAAAGTAACGTGTAGGCTTTTCGCCCTCGGTGTGCATTTGTGCTCTTGACCTTATTTTGGCGCCATCAAACTGATATTGCTCTATTTCATTTAGTCTACCTTTTAATTTAACTAATAGTTCGTAATAATTATATTCCCCATCATTAATTTTCTTATTAATTTTACACAACGACCTCTGAAGCGCCTTTTTACGCTTTCGTATTTCACGTGTTTTCCTAATGGAATACTGCCTTGAAATATATTTCAGGTCTGATTTAGCATCTTCCCACCAGTCAGTTATACATTCATACGAACCTCTTCTTTCATCCCAATGCCTCCAACAACTTTCCACACATTTGCGATAGCAACTATCTCGTAGCAATGCTACATTTAGTTTCCAAAATCCATCTCCTCGTTTGACCCAGTCAGCATTGTCTAATGTGATGGAAAACATATTGTGATCAGAGAAAGTTACTGGTTTTATGTTAGTTTTACACATGTAGCCTTTCAATGAACGTTCTACATAGATCCTGTCTAACCTTGAAGCTAAATATTCATATTTGGAAATATCAGAATCATGGCGCAGTAGACGATATTTCACGCCTCTCGCCGTTACATATGGCACTAACACTTCAGCCCCTTCTGATCGGTACATTACCATTTCATCTTTCATCTGTGAACTCTGTGTTTGAATGGACACATCTGATTCTGCAACTGACATTGTATCATCATCCATATCATTTACTTCAATCTCAGATTCTGAGCTGTTGTCTTCTTTATGACGCTTATTGCTACTTAAGTTACATTTGGCAGGAGCGTCATTTACCATATCTTCAAGCTGACTTAAATCAAATGGGCTTAGTGGAAAATCGACTGAACTTTCCGTCTTCTGAGTCCTAAACTTATCCTGGCCTAATTTTAATTCATCTTCTAAGGAATTGTAAACTGGCTCTTCTGTAAGATCATCATTTTCCGGCGTGTCTTTCACAGCCACGTTTGGCGCCACTGCATTTTGATTATTTTCTTGACTTAAGGTTATACCCTCCTCTAATACTTGAATTTCATCAACTGTAGTTACTTTAACAGGATTTGATGATTTGTTTGTGCCATTTACAGTGGCATGAACCACAACAACAGCTTCCGTAGCGGTTGCTTCAGAAGCATTTGACTCAGTTGCATCCTTTAATAGGCAATTATCTCCTGATACTGAGGGCTTGTTTTGATTTTTTGGACAGCGCCATTTAAAATGGTCAACTGAACCACAGAGCAAACATTTGTTTCGATTGGGACAATCTGTTGCCAAATGGTCAGCACTTACGCAGATCCGGCATTCTTTAATTTGCCCTCTATACCATAAGGGCAGACAAAGCTGCCATCAAGCGTCAATATGCTTGGTAAAGGGCTATCCACTTTATCAAACCAGATACGTTTTACACCGTTTTCTAGCGTTCTGTCAAAGGGATACGTTTCCCATTCAATCTTTTGCACTTTTCCATACTTCTTGAGTTCATTCATTATTCTGTCATCTGGAATTTATAGTGGAACTCATCTTCACTAGCAACCTATCTGACTCGATTTCCTCTACGTTACAAGCTTCGCCTTTTACAATAAGAACATCTTCTAGAAGCTTTTCCGTGACCCCCTCATTTGACACTGTTACATTCCATACAGTTTTAGCAACATTGATAAGCCCCTGCAAAGTAGCAGGTGCCGCGCCAACGACGTCCTTTAACCCATGATACACGTCGATAGCCGTGACACACCACCCCTTAGTTGTTATTTTAAGGCTTAAGGTACGCTTATAGGTTGCCATGGTGGTTTATAAAAGGAGGAACCCCATACTACTACAATATATAATACAAATATATACTTATATAACACCAAGACGTCGTGGAAGGAGCTAAACACTAAATAAATAGTGTTCCCTTTTGAAACCCTGACGTCTACCAACAAATATACGAATAGACAGTACAGTCGTATATTTGTTAGTTTGAAGCAGTTTATAAGTGGTTCACTAACACCTAACTGATTAAAGTGGTTCCCTAATGCATACTAACATATTACTGACATATATTTGTTGGTCTGTTCGAGTTGACCGGGGACAGCCAACTGACGACAAAGATTTATCTAATCAAAGTACTAGGCTTGCGCTTACAAATGACAAAGGAATTAAATCCACTCACTCAAGCGATCTTGCCAAATATAATGCGCTAGCCAACGAACTATAGAAATAGCGTCTGGCGCGGGGAGAAAAGTATTGCATTGACCACAGTAAGAGGAGCCCTATTAAATGGCTGAAACCGCCAGCTAAGAGGAGTGCCTTTAGAAAATGGAGACACAAAATGCGCTCCAACCAAGACACGAATTTACAAATTAAACAGAATGTTTGAAAGGAAATACTAATACGAAATATATGTATAAAATTTATCTACAAAATCGCGCTAGAAACTAGCAAATTCGGGCAGCAATTGCAGAGCTAAATAAACGCGTGCGTTCACTTCGACTACTACTACTACTACTACTACTACCACTGCTGCTGCTGCTGCTGCTGCTGCTGCTGCTGCTGTTGCTGCTGCTGCTGCTGCTGCTACTACTACTAGGTTTTTACTATTTATATAGATAAATATTCACTACCGCCATAAATGCAATATTATATGTTGCTCATATGCTGTGTAAAACGGCCTGAGTGTAAATAAAGAATTTGAATCCTGATATCCTGTTTCATTCAATCTATAATTTTCTTTATTTCGGCTCTTTGTTAACCGGAGAATGTGTTACATGCCTATTTCTCCTTCAATCAATACTCACCATTCTATTACTTCTGATAACAAGCTATCCTGATAGCTGGCTCTAGGAATCTAGACTTTAAAGTAAGCATTACCGGCTCCTGGAACCGGATACCCGGTCCCAACAAACGGGTACCTTTCTGCCAGTGAGGCTCATTTTGGTTTGCATAGCAACAAGAGCACACATGCTTTCTAATTGCATTTGGAAATATCTTAGTTAATTTAAAGTTTTTTAAGTCTTTCTGTGCTGTGGTAGCTGTTTTTTTCGCTTACAAGGATTATTGGATTACCATGGAAGGAGCCGTTGAAAACCAGGTTGTATATTTCCATGTTATTCCATAGTTGTGAAAGACTTAGGTCTATAAAATTTCGTCTGTGTCGCGTGTTCCAATTTCTGACCCAGAATCTGGGACGTGTGTTAACAACGAAATATGCCAGATTGGTCACCTTCCTTTAATCTCAACAGGCGATCGGCAGATATGAAATGAGGTGTTGGCTATACGGTGTTTTTAACACGAAAATCGGCTGACGTCGTTCTCCGTATTATCCGAGCGGGTGACGTCACACCCGGATTTATCTCGGATTTTTATGTGAAGAAAATATTTCATTAATTCGCGCATCTTATTCTGGGTGCTGCGTACTTTATTTGTACCAGAAGACTTTGAAATTTCAAGCTTTTCGTGTTATTACGATCTGTTTACAATGATCGCTGGTTTCAAAATTCTTGATTAGGATGTGTGGTCAGCGGTTTTACCGTGTTTTACAGCAGTTTGTTTACATTTTTTTTCCACATATCGTTTCGGCCTTCGTTTGACAGTATCCGCGAAAGCTATGCGATATGGTTCCTGGTTCTGTTTATACATCCTTCTGGATCAGTGTATGGGTGTATTCATGTCCGCATAGTTCTTGTCGTCAAAATCTATCGGTCTTTGCTGTAAGGTTGCGGGGTGGGGTGCTGGAGGGTTACAATTTATTTATGGTCAATATATTTGAAAATAATTTGTCTGCCTTCCAATATTGTTTCGTTCCGCTTGCTTATTTTAGGTTTTGTGCTTATTTTATAAGCCAAGCCTACCCCGCCATCTTTCCCAGAGTGCCACAAGTTCGTCAAAGTCATATATAAAGACCATGTCTGGTACCGTTGTTCTCCTTGCAATATTGATAATAGGTGTGATATATGTTCAGTGCGGCCGGTCGATATGTTGATCAAGTCCCTTTCCCAGAAGAACTTGGCAGGGTCTGCCGTGGGGTCAGGCGATCCGAAAGTAAATTGTGGAGCATCCGTTTCGGCCCATGGGGGCACTCCATGTCTGCAACCGGAGGCTTCGGAGATGGCACCTCCGGCGTGGTTTGGACTGGCTATGCAAGGTTTCTTGCATAGCGTCCTTCCTACGCTGGTGTCATCACTGGTGCCAACAGTTGTAGGCAGTCTCTTCCCGTGTTTGGTACGGACCCTGTCCTTTGACAGGGTTATGGACTGGCTAACGATGGAGCCATCTCGTATGGCTCCCTGGCAGTCCCGTTGGGCTCCGGCCTGATGTGTTCTGTCTCTCTGCGGCCACCTCCGAGTGGTCCAGTAGTGGTGGCCGGTCTGTCAGGCATGGGAGCCGTTCGCCAGAATGGCTCCAGTGACTCCTCATCTAGTGACGACTCTTCAGGTTCTGAAGTTGAGGAGGCCGGGGAGGGGAGATTGCTACGGGCTGAGATGCCACGGGTGGAGAGCATGGAGGTCGATTCCATCCCGGAACCGTCCTCCATCTGTCTGGTTTGCCACAAGCCAAGATAGCCGCTCCACCCATGGTTGAGGCCACACCGGTACCGGGCACCCGTCCAGGTATGGTTGGTTTGCCACCAACAGGCACGGTGATGGGTGTTGCTGGCCCGGCTGGATACACGCCTATCTCGCCTGGTCCAGCGGTCACTCGTGGGGTGCCGTTGGCGTCCGTGTATGGCCACGGTTCCATAACCGCTACCGGTCCGCATGGTTTTCCATGTGGGCCTACTCCATGGAATGGAGAACTCCATGGGGTGGCGGCGGAACCGTATGGTACCGGTGTTTCTGGCTTACCAGCGGTGGCTTCTAGCCGGGAAGCCATTGCTGGTAGAACCGTGGATACGTCAACGGGTGACGTATTCACTGGAGTGTCCTCTTCGGAGACAGACTGGTCCGTGGCTCTGGCTTGGCTAGCCAGGGTGGACCCATCTGTGGTTTCGGCCACTGCCGAAGAGGATACACCCCGTCCGTTGGTTGTATCGAGTAGGACGGGGGTCTTGCCTGCGACTCGGATCCAGTCCATCTGACTGGATCCAAGGTTTAAGGAGTTACTGGATGCTATTTATAGCAAGCAACTCCAGACCAAGGGCCAGCTCCCTGCGGCCTCCAGGAAGGTACGGGCGAGATGTCGTATTCCCCGTGCAGAATATGACAAGTATGGTGTGGTTCCAGTGGGCACTGAAGATGATCGCTGGGTACTTGGAGTCCAGAGTGCTGGAGCGGGTGGCCCTGCACCGGCGCTTGTGGACAAGTCCCAAGTACACCATGAAGAAGTCCTGGCCCTATGCGATGAGGGGTGAGAGCAGCTATGAGTGCTGTGAATCACTCTTATCGCCTTCCTCAGTCGGTGTGGGCTGAAGTGGGGGCAGGCCACCCTGTGCCACCTGTGGCGCTTTCATGCATTAATGGCGGCTTGGTGCTGTCTATGGACGCATTGGCAAGGGTGCAGGCGCAAGTGACGAAGTCCAGGAGGCAGATGGTCCTTGACCATATGCGTCCGGCTGCCGCCATTAGGGAGCATTTGCTTGGAATGCCCCTGACTGGCCATAGCATCTTTGGTGGCCAAGCACGGGCCATCTTGGAGGACACCACCAATACTGCGCAGAATCGGTTGGCTGTAAATCTACAGCTGGAACTAGTGCGACAGGCGCACGCACTAGGGTCTGTAGCCAAGCCACTGACAGGACACCCTTCTTCAAAGAAGCAGAAGATACATAAAAGCAAGGCGAAAGCCAAGCCGAATGCTTCTTCTGTTTCTGCTGGATCTTCACAGCCGCCTCCGGCGAAGAAGGCGAAGATGGTTGTGGAGGTTCCTACCCACCCCAATGTTGCTCCTGATCGCTCGAGAGGCAGGAATGGCAAGGCGAAGGGTAAGGGTGAATCCTCAAAGGGCGGAAAGAAGGGGCCAGATCGTACCTGATGGTACGGTAGCTCCCTTCATATCCGCCTGGACAGCACCTGTGCGACAGCAACAGCGGTGGCAGTTAGACCAGTCAAGCCAAGAACAAAATGGTTCTCTCTCTCTCTCTCTCTCTCTCTCTCTCTCTCGTCAAGAGAGAGAGAGGGGGGAGGGGAGGGGGGGGGGGGAGAGGGGGAGCAGATTGCGAGCCAGACACCTGCATTAGGTGTTAATGCATCTATAGTGGGTGGAAGGCTCATTCGTTTCGTCGAGGTTTGCGAGGTGTGACATCAGACAGTCTGGTCCTGGGATGGTTATCCCAGGGGTACATGCCGGAGTAGTGGGATTTTCCACCACAAAATCTGTCTTTGGAACCTGTCTGGACACCCGTACCCAGGGAACCAGACAAGTTAGAAGCCATTCAAAACGAAGTGTCAGATTTGCTTCTGAAGGGAGCAATAAAACCAGCAAACCAGAACACTCCGGGCTTCTATTCAAACATGTTCCTTGTCCCCAAGAGCACAGGGGTGGGTTTGGGGTAGGTGCGTGGGTGGGGTGGAGACCCGTACTCAATCTCAGAACATTGAATTGGTTTATCCATGTACCTCGGTTTCAGATGGAAACACCGATGTCGGTAATGGCAGGATTGAGGAAAGGAATGTGGTGTGTGACAATCGATCTAAAAGATGCATATTTCCACATTCCAATGAACAGGAGTTGTCACACGTTTCTGAGATTCGCGTTTCAGAATCAGGTATGGGAGTTTGTAGTCCTCCCATTCGGCCTGTTGATAGCTCCACGGGTCTTCACAAGAGTGGTCCTTGCGGTGACAGCGTTTCTCAGAAGAGAGAACGTGGTGCTACATACCTGCATAGACGATTGGCTGTTAGAATTGAATACTGCTCTGACTCTGAAGTTACTTTCAGATCTAGGCTGGATAGTCAACAAGGAGAAATCCGAATTGACACCCACTCAACATTTCGTTTATTTAGGGATGCGATTCCATCTCGAGGAAGGCAGGGTTTATCCGTCAGAGCCAAGAGTGGTGTCTCTGTTAGCCATCCTCAAGAGTTTTCGATTGGGAAACCACATTCAGGCAAGGCAGTTTCTTCAGATGCTGGGCATGATGGTCTCCATGGAGCAGGTAATCCCATACGCTGCTCTGATGCGAAGACCTATCCAGTTGTATCTGATGTCTCTGCGGAAAAAGAGAACAGAACGCCTGTCAAAGCTGGTGCCAGTTTTAAAGCCAATAATGTCGCATCTTGTATGGTGGAAAAACGTCAGAATCTCCTAGTAGGAGTTACGCTGCACCTACCCCGTGTACCGTGTACACGGATGCTTCGGTGTGTGTGTGTGTGTGTGCGTGCGTGCGTGCGTGCGTGCGTGCGTGCGTGCGTGCGTGCGTGTGTGCGTGCGTGTGTGTGTGTGTGCTGCCTGGGAGAACACCAGGTCTCGGGCACATGGACTCTCCAAAAGAGCCAGCAAAAGAGCCAGCTGCATATCAATCTGTTGGAAATGATGGCAGTGGAACTGGCGTTGGAAAGTTTCTTCCAAAAGTCAGGGGCAAGGTATTATTGATACGGTCGGACAACTCGACAGTAGTATCATACATAAATCGCCAAGGCAGGACCAAGTCGCCCACACTGTGTATGAAGGTGTGGCACTTGATTCAATGGTGCAGGAATTACTCAGTTATTTTGATAGCAGCTCACATTCCTCGGCGATTGAACATTCTGGCGGATGCTTTGTCTCGCAGACAGAGAATTTTGCCAACAGAATGGTCTCTCAACCCTCCAGTTCTTCACAGGATCTTCGAGCATTGGGGCAAACCCAACGTGGACTTGTTCGCCACAAAGGAAAATGCTGTCTCGCCGATTCCAGATCCAAATGCCGTCGATACAGACGCTCTGGAAAGGGATGCACGCTTACATGTATCCGCCCACCATTCTTCTGCCGAAGATTTTGGTGAAGATCAGGGAGGAGCCGTGCCTGGTCCTGCTAATAGCGCAATATTGGCGAAGCAGGGCGTGGTTCACGGATCTTCTGGATCTACTAGTGGACAATCCAGTGCAGCTACCCGTGATTCTGAACATAATCTCACAGGCCAAGTGACGATTCCTAAACGAGCATCCCGAAATGTGTAAATTGACTGCGTGGATGTTATCAAACAACGTTCCACGTCAGAAGGTTTTTCTCGACAAGCTGCGAAATTCATCGCAGCTGCAAGAAGGAGGTCAACCTTCAAGTCATATAACCACAAGGTTAACAAATTTGCAGAATGGTGTAAAGGAAAGGGTATTGATACCTTTCAATCCACTATTCTGCAAAAAGCAGACTTTCTCAGTGAGCTATTCTATTCAGGATTAGTTCCTGTCACCAATTGCTGGATACATTACTGATATTAAACTTTTAATGATTCCAAACTTTACTTCAAGCGATATGCTTGTGATAGTAAATGTTACAAACACTAATTATCTATCTGTAGAAAACTATTTCTAACTCTATGAATCTCTATATCTACCTGTCCGACTGTATAATTATATCTCTCAATCAATCTGACTATAAATCTATATCTCTAGCTAATCATATCTCTCTATCTCTAGCTCTATCTCTCACTCATTCTATCTGTCAAATATACAAATTCATTTACATTTTATAGCTAGTGGTCGTTAAAGTCAACAAACATGTAGTCAAGAGACATGTTCGAAATAAATTCAGAACATGTCTAAAATCATTAATAATTTGTTTAATGAATCAAATTTCTACTAAGAGTACCTTTGTGAATACCAGATTTAAGCAATTCAATGAAATACATATAATTAACTACTCAGTATTTTACTCTGACAAATTCAGAAAATCCTGATGACTATTGTGTAAACTATCAAAGCGAAAGTTGTTTCTCCTTGAGGCAGCAACAACTTTCAGTCAAATTATTCCAAAATAATATGCAGGTTTCTTATGCCAATGTCTTGATATCATGTTTATGGGGATTCAGAATGAAAACAGTTATCGGATTATAAACACTCATTTTCATAAGTATGTTATTATATGTAAATGTTCAGCATATATATGTCTTGGAATACTGTAATTTATTATGTCCACACTGCAGGCTGGATCGCTTTAATTGTTCTGGCACGAGGCTCTATTTCAATTTCCCTACTTAAAAAATTATATTAATTTATATGTAATGAAATCATCATATGTTAAGATTTATTTCGTTTCATTACATTTAGGCTCACAGTTTAGGCCTCTAAAAGCGTATAATTTAAACAATTTTATTTTCTGAAATTGTACTCTAAATATACATCTTTAAAATAAAAAATATATAACTCCACACAGAAGTTCTTATACCTGACCCAATAGCACCATGACATACTCTACCAACTTAAAAAATGGACCTGCCCTCAGGTCCAAGATAAAGAAATTAAATAGTGGTATATAGATGGAACGTGTGGTAAAATATTCTTGATAGGCGCATGACAATTTCATGTAGCTCAGATAATTGTTCTAATATAGTGGTATATAGATGGAACGTGTGTTAGAATATTCTTGATAGGCGCATGACAATTTTATGTAGCTCAGGTAATTGTTCTAATATAGTGGTATATAGATGGAACGTGTGGTAGAATATTCTTGATAGGCGCATGACAATTTCATGTAGCTCAGATAATTGTTCTAATATAGTGGTATATAGATGGAACGTGTGTTAGAATATTCTTGATAGGCGCATGACAATTTTATGTAGCTCAGGTAATTGTTCTAATATAGTGGTATATAGATGGAACGTGTGGTAGAATATTCTTGATAGGCGCATGACAATTTCATGTACTCAGGTAATTGTTCTAATATAGTGGTATATAGATGGAACGTGTGGTAGAATATTCTTGATAGGCGCATGACAATTTTATGTAGCTCAGGTAATTGTTCTAATATAGTGGTATATAGATGGAACGTGTGGTAGAATATTCTTGATAGGCGCATGACAATTTCATGTACTCAGGTAATTGTTCTAATATAGTGGTATATAGATGGAACGTGTGGTAGAATATTCTTGATAGGCGCATGACAATTTTATGTAGCTCAGGTAATTGTTCTAATATAGGTTCCGACAAAAATTGAAAAATTGTTTGATCTTTCTTCATTGCGCTAGCCATACGTGATAAGCTTAGATGTGACTGCTTGTCATTTGAGATAATTTCACTGTAGTTGTGACCGAAAAGTTTGAATTTCGAAATATTTATTTCAAGCGGATCTTAAAAGGTTGAATCACCAGTTATGTCACCTATTTCTTTATCTGTGAAGAAACTCTGTAAAAGAGCCAAATTAAGAGGATGAATTTTGGTAATTTCCTTTATATGTGTATGGCAATTTGCCAGCTGTCGTTTTAGATGGCAGTTGGTCGTTGAAGCTGAACAATAGCATGGAATTGTCACTAAGCAAAAATGGCGTCCTGGTATCAGTTTCTGACTCTTTGAACATTGTATTGCAATCTGTGTTTCATTATATACCAGCATTTGTGATGGTGCCACATACAGAATGCTTGGTGTGAATGCTTGGTGTGAATGCTTGGTACAGAAATCGGAATTCACATTGTTGCTTGAATTAGCTGTCTGTTATTTCTGAAAATGGCTGGTAAACATGTATTAGTAGAGGATGCTTGTAGGGTTAGTGGAAACGGGCAGTGAATGTCTTTGTTACCTGTGCAGATAGAATAACTAAATTCATCTATTTCAACAAAGTAATCGTTGTTAGATGTGACAGCAAAATAAGCTGGGATATAAATTGTGTAGCTTGTTTATTCTCATTGCAGACTACAACCTGGAATGAGCGTGCTCGGTAAATTGTTAGCGGGTGATGAATTGCAGTTTGTGAATATTTAATACGCACGCACGCACGCACGCACGCACGCACGCACGCACGCACGCACGCACGCACGCACGCACGCACGCACGCACGCACGCACGCACGCACGCACGCACTTACGTACGTACGTATATATATATATATATATATATATATATATATATATATATATATATATATATATATATATATATATATATATCGTCTTAAAGGTGCATATTCGCAGTAAAATTTCTGAAAATAAAATTGTTTAAATTATACACTTTTAGAGGCTTAAACTGTGAGCCTATATGTAATGAAACGAAAATTTTTACGAAATTAATCGTTGCGAAATTTCTGACTGGATATATTTCATGATGATGATGTAAATGACATGATGTAGATCGAATACTGATGTATCGCAATTGCTTGTCAGTAATTAAATTAACTCTTCAGATTTTAACTTTAAAACGAGATGTTAAATTTTCATCAGCGATAGGCCTACAGTTAATAATCGAATAAGTGGATAATTATATGTTGATGACAATTTTGCTGCTCTTTTCTTTGTTTTTCTTTTCGCAGGATACGGAGTATCCTAGGTGAAGCAGGGGATACTATGGTACAGGGACATAGCCACATGGACACACACACACACAAATGGACAGGCAATAGAGACACACGCGCACACGGACGCATCTGTATCACGAACGCACACACGAACGCGCTCATACGCTTGGCAATAGCCACGCCCAGACACGCACACGCGACTACACGACAATAGGATGCGGTTGGATGATCGACACGCCTTGTTACACGTGACAGACTCGATGCGACAGGTTGTGAACCCTTACATCAATAAATGGACAAATATATGCATAGACTATTAATAGACACGCCTACAATGGGACAATTAGTTATTAGTCGGAATGGACACGTGCAGAGTATAATTCTTGTGATTCAATGTAACCATGTTATAATATACTGCTATACGATTGTATTATATACGTTAATTAGTATTATTTAAATTAGTTAATGATACTCCTAGGCAACATTCACGCTCAGACACGCCATCACTTAACACGCACGCACGCACGCACGCACGCACGCACGCACGCACGCACGCACGCACGCACGCACGCACGCACGCACGCACGCACGCACGCACGCACGCACGCACGCACGCACGCACGCACGCACGCACGCACGCACGCACGCACGCACGCACGCACGCACGCACGCACGCACGCACGCACGCACACACATTTGTTGACATAACGACAGAATCATATTTAAGAGTGGACGAATGTTGACGACGGACAGTTAGATAGAAACAGTAAGATAGAATGAGACAGAGCTCGAGATAGCAGTGCATTTTTTAACTATATGACTGGGCGACATTTATGTCGCCCAGTCAACAAAGTTTGTCGCCTAGTGAATGAAATTTTTAACTACTGGGCGACAAGGCATTTTCAACTTTTACCTATGAGTACATACATATTTGAGCTCTTATTACTCATGAGGTATTGCTGTATAATAATATAGAATGGGTTAAACACGTTCGTGCCCCATCTCTATCTAAGTTCCACCCACACCTCGTTCGTGTTGGAATCAATCTCTAAACACACTTGATATCATTTCCCAGAAAACTACACATGTAAGCTGTTGAATATTTAGAAACTAATTTGACTGGTGCTGTTACTGCTTAAGGCAACAACAACGCCCAGTCAAATTAGTTTAAAAAAATTCAACAGCATGTTTATTAAATAACAACGCATTACAAAGTCATACAATTCTACATCATTATTACGTCATACGAGGTCAGATGATGGATGGATGCTCTGGAAAGGTGTATTGCTTTTGGGGATGTCTTTAGGTCGTAGGATCATTCTTCTTAAAAGAATTATCATCTTGTGTGATGAAGTTGTGTCCCCGCCCCATCACTGCCAACAGCCATTTACAATGGTAAATGATTTGTATTCAGCATTCACTTGCTTATTGAAATCACTTTTTGGCGTGAAAAAGTCGGCGCAATAGATAGGTTTACCTGTATCTGTTCTATGTAACTCTGTCTGTTGCATAAATACATTGAATTTTATTAGGATTTTTGCCGTTTTTGCATTTAACCTCCGGCATAATAATTACTATAGTAGCTATTTCACCACTCTCCAACGGGCTACAGGCAGGCATTCCGCATAATAATGTGAAAATACTGCCGATTTGTCATACACAATCACAATGTACAATGCCAATTGATACGGGATTGAATAATTCACCCACAAATGATGTAATTCAGTCATCATTCGGTCTATTGCAATCAAAGTCAGATTTGCGTAAGCTGATGCATAAAAATGTTAATTACATGTATGCCTACGGTAATAACTATAATTAACAATTTTGCACATCAGTTCAAGCAAATCTGGCTTTGAGCGCAGTGTGTTGATGGTGTTGTTTGCCACTCCGAATGCTGGAAATGGCTTCCCAGAGCATCTAAATTGCAGACCCCCCCACTCCGCCAAAGAGAGGGGTAACAAGTTACCACTCTCACACACTCCAATGATCAATGTCGCACAGTAAAATTTGCTTTTAAAATGCACTGCGAGATAGGTAGATAGATAGTAGACTGAGATTTAAGCCAAGAATAGTAATATATAGCTTTAGTAGTTTGTATAGTAATTTAGTACCAACCACAGTTTGTGTATAGAGTCAAGTTTGAAAGTATTAAATGTTGAAGTTATTTATTATTTGAAGAACCGTCGTGTTGAATAATATTGAAGTGTCTTCGCCCATTTTCGATTGTCACTCAGCATGGCCAGTACTGAAGTGTAGCGGAGCTATTGCGCCAGCTAATCCCCCTCGGTGCTTTAAGATAGGTGGAAATTAGCCTCGCTACAAATGAATCAGATGTATTTTCTTGGTTTATTATTATACTTTATTGGACATCTCTGTGACTGAAATGTCTGGAAGTTTATCCATCCATCAAATGACATTATAATCAACTACGCGACGTGTAGGATGACGGCATAATCAATTATAGCAGAATGACTCGATTTAGCCAGTCTTAAGCGCTTAATAGTCCGACACGTTGTACGCATTGTATGTTTTTACTATTTAATACACATTCGGTAGAATATTTTGAAACTAATTTGACTTGGCGTTGTTGCTGCCATAGGCAGCAACAGCACCCAGTCAAATTAGTTTCAAAATATTCAAAAGCTTACCTGTATAGTTTTCTGGAAATTGATAGTCAGTGAGTTCATGGATCGATTGATCCCAAGACGAGCGAACTGTGGGTGGAGCCTAGCTAGAGATGGGCGCGACATAGTTAAAACTGGAAAGATCCATTGATTGTCGGCTTTAGGATCATGCGTTCGAGGGGTGAGCTATTCTGACGGAATACATCGAGAGAATTCACAGATGCATGCACGAATATAGTCCACATTGTCAGTTCGTGATTCGAGAATGAAAACATGTCCTTCAACACATCTTCCGTGAGAGTAGAGGAAACACCTTGGAGGAAGTAATATGGAAAAGCCATGCGGCATAGATCGCGAAGTACAAATCAACGTTGCCAAGACAGCATTTAATCGTTTACTCTCAGAAAAACCTGTTTGCCCCTACTTTTACCAATTCTCTTCCGAATTCTAGTGTCAGAAAGAGGTTCAGACCTGCTCTGATGCATAACATATGCTGCAAAGAGCGTGGAAGAGAATCCATCCATGGACGCTTATAATCATAAAGACGAGGACGATTGAAAAGATTCAGTTTCATAGACGATGCCACGAAAATAGAGAAGAACGAGGAAGACCTCAAGAATTATCCAAGAGAGTCTACCAAACAATATAATCCCGACGTTCCAATGGCTACCATGGGAACAAACCCTCTATCAAAATGTGTGACAGCATATCAGGCATAGAGAAGAAGGGCAACAAACAGGGACAGTCACCACAAATAAATAATGTTTTACATAGAAATTGGGCCGAAAAAAAGGACCAAAGTATACATATATAATTCTACCCTTAAAACAATCAAAGTGTAAGAAATATTTTCATCGGCGAAACACTTGCAATTTCTATTGAAACATGCAGATTAGCAACCGACTATAAGGTTACTGGAATGTTACTGGACCAGGTATTGACCCAGTACCGACCTAATCCCCTGCGTTATCATGGATCAGAACATTTTGTCTGCCCTCCCCCAGCCTCCCACCCACCCCGCATGCCTCTGAAAGGAATATTCCCGGTACTGCTACAGAGGCAAAAGGGGAAGATAGACAAATAGTCCAATATGGATGGACGACGGCCCTGTCAACACGAATGTAAGCACGAAGGCACACATAAATGAACAAATACATGGCACCATTGAATTTTGGACAATAGGCCTGTTTTGCCTAAATAGGCTCACTATCAGATTTTGAAAGTAATGTGAATGGAAACTGTTGCTGCCTAAGCAACATTCTTCCAATCAAGTTAGTTTCAAATATTCAACAGTGCTAACTTTTTCACCCCAGGTGCCACCTTTATGTATGATTGAGTGTATATACCGAGGCAGACTCCATAGGTTTCTTCTGATTGGATGAAAAACCAATCATGGCAGCTTTCATAGACTGCAGAAATGTATTATCATTTAGCTATTAAACCCTGAATGCCATTCCTTAACAGTATGTTAACCCTTTCACGACGAAGCCGGCAAAAACTGGCCTCTGTAGAGGTCTTGAGGAATGTCCATTTTCAGGCCAAGAGAAGACTATTTTTGAAAATTTACCACTGGAATGACTGACTCGGTAACCGAGCCAGTCATTCCAGTGGTAACCCTTCAAAAACAGTTTTCTCTTGGCCTGCAAATGGACATTTAATAAGCAAATATTTTAATTTTTTCAACAAATTTAGTCATTAAAGGGTTAAAGTCTGCATCGTATATGAGTGGAATGCTAAATCACCTGAATAACTATTTACTTGATTCAAAATAATTACGGTTTGACAAAGCACTAATGGAGGAATCCAGTTTTAGCTATGCCACGCCCAATCTGCAGGTAGGCTCCACCCACGCTTTGCTGGTGTTGGGATCGATCAATCCATGCACTCCCTGAATCTCAATTGCCATAAAACTGTACAGGTAAACTCTTGAATATTTTAAAACTAATTTGACTAGGTGCTGTTGCCTGCCTATGGCATTTTCAGCGCCCAGTCAAATTACTTTCAAAATATTCAACAACAGGTTTATTAAATAGTAAAGACATACAATTCGCATAACCTGACAGACTATTAAGCGTTCACGACAGACTAAATTGCGTCATTCATGACGCAACGGATTATGATATCAGCCTACATGTTACGTATTTGAGCATGGCGTCATATGATTGATAGACAATCTGGATCCATCAATTGCAAAACAAATAAAACCACTTTTATTTTGAGTACTTGTATCTACAATATCACATAGAAATCCCTGAAAATCCATTCAGTAGAACAATGTTTATTTGAAGGATGAAAATTCAGGATAATTAAGGATCTGTCGAAATTAGATCACATATGGAAGTGCAAGTAAAATCACCATCTATTACCATGACAACATCAAGTCAGGTTTTCTGTTGATGTAAGCTTATTTTTCCATGTTTTTGATAAATCCTACAGATTCCAATGCTACATAATGTTCCAAGTAGAGGTACCCAACCCCATCATTGTTTGAACACCATGAGACAATATATAAAATATATACAAAATATAACAGCTTTCAATAGTGGACTCAGTAATAAAATTCCATTATTATTTTCTCTTTGATCACTAATTCATATTATTCTGTTATTATAATTTGGCTCACAACAGACAATCACATCTCCAGCTAAAAAAACCTATTTAGTGTAACAGACTGTATCAATCAGATATGTTTATGTAATTGACCTTTCCAGAGTAATGACGTCATATGACGTCATAATCATCTAATCGGCGTGGAGGATGACGTCATAACCATTACGTCACAAATGATTCTATATGGACCGTCTTTAATTCTCAATAGTCCGGCACGTTGTAAGAATTGTATGTCGCTACTATTTAATCAACATGCTGCTGTATATTTTAAAACTAATTTGACTGGGCGCTGTTGCTGCCATAGGCAGCAAAAGCACCCAGTCAGATTAGTTTCAAAATATTCTGCAGCATACCTGTATGGTTTTCTGGAAATTGATTGTCAGGACATTCAGCTATCGATCGATCTCAACACGAGCGATGTGTGGGCGGAGCTTAGCTAGAGATGGGCGGGGCATGGCTACAAATGAAAAGGTCTCTTTCGTCAATGACCTATGAAAATTGTTTATGTTATGTTGTATTTTTTTCTCACGGTAAGGTGCTTTTCAACTGTTTACGGAATGGGCATTAGTCCAGCAATCCTTCATATGGGGGATCTTTATCCTCTTATAGCATCATATGCTCAACTATTCCCGGCAGTGAGTGCCATTCACCACATGCTGGGGAACAAGTACGTCTAACATTTTTCTGCCACATTGTCTTGTACTGTATCCTGTTTATACTTACTGCTGATGATTTCAAGTCACCCTTTAAGTGCAGCGTCCAAGTCAATTTTAACAGGAATCATTCTTCCCTCAACCACCTTTCATCCTCACACCTCGACATTCTGTCCTATAGCTTCCATCTATTAAAGGTGCATACAGACACCAATATGTTTGAAAATAAAGTTGTTATTCTTTTCAACGTATTTTGACATATGACATCTTTGGCCTGTCCAGTTTCCCAAGAAATTCTCTACGGCAGAGCAGTATCGCTGAATAGTAAAATTACTTGAAACTAGCCGCTGCTTCTGAATCCTGGTGCTAGGTCACAGATGGCATTCTTAAGCACTATCGTATTGACTTTTAACCCTTACCACTCTGATGTCACCATTCTATATTTTTATTGTGACAGTTGCAAAAATACTGGTGTACATTTTAAAACAATTTTGGTGGACGATGTTCCTGTCGCCACCGAATTTCTTTAAACATCACCACCAGTTCATCTTTTAATGTGATTTAAAATTTTTAAATTTTGACACCGGAATGGTAAGCGTTAAGAAAGCTTCCTTTCAACGAGTGCTGTATGTAACCACGGACTTAACACCGCAGTGCTTTACATCTGTCATGTGTGCCAACAATGACACGTATCTAAAAGCGTAGTTGTGAGTTTATATGACCATGTTCAACATCAACATTGTTTCTTGACCTGGACTCTATGATTATCGATAGATCTCTCTTCCAGAATATGTGGTAGCGAACATTTTCCACTATAGTTCAATCTAAAATTGTGTCCATAAATTCTCTAGCTTGATCGACATTCGCGTTCCCTGATGAGAAGGTGAAATACACAATATCATGCTAGTATTAGTGGTCGTGCCGAAGAAGGTTCTACCATCCAGGAAATTAACCAGCCCTTTAATGTCATCCCTTCGTTGACTTACTGCGGTCATGTTCATGTGTTGCTCATTAGTGGTGTAGATCGCCCATGTAAGTTGCTACATAACATGGTTAATTGCTGTGTATACTGGACCTGACACACTCCATATATGCAGTTGGGTCTCTGACCTCACCATATTGAAAGGTCACCCGTTGTCTTGAGGCTCTGCATGAGGACGTACTCGATTAACAAGTCAGGGGACAGACCGACCCACAACATCTCTGACCTTAGCTTCGAACACGGAGTCTATTCTTAAATTGAATGTAGAGTTCCTGGTCGTTAATGAGCATGTTTGGGTGCCATTTGATAGCCGGTCATTACACAGTATACATTCACCCACATTACCACTGAAAGAATGAGAGAACAATAAATACACCAACATGTTAATTGATATTTCTAATGTTTGAATAATAGATGTCGATGTGTCTCATTTCAGATTGTTACTTTACCAGTATTTCCTTCTAAAATTACCCGGGACCATATATTATCTTATTTACTATATTTATTAAAGGAAATCTCACCTTATATTATACTAACCAATCAGTTGATAGAATTTGCCCCCCCCCCCCACCCTAATCCATCACTGATATTTTAGCTTATTGCCATGCCGACAACGAAAGGTATTCAGTCTTTAATAGGTAAATGTTGATACATTTCTACAGCCTATGATGGCTGTCATGATTTAATTTTCAACCAATCAGACCTAGCGTGTCTGCGTCGGTATATATGCTAAGTCATAGAGGCGCAACCTGTAGACTAGCAATGTGGCATAAAAGTAATGATGGCTGTCATGATTTAATATTCAGCCAATCAGAAAAAACCTAGCGTGTCCGCCTCGGTATATAAGCTTAGTCATAGAGGTGCAAGCTGTAGATTAGCAATGTGGTATAAAAGCAACCATAGAGGCAAGCTGGTGAATATTTTGGAACTAATTTGACTGGAAATTGTTGCTGCCATAGGACCAACAACCTTCAAATTTTTCAAAGAAAATTACAATGTTTAATAGAAAATGCCCATTTACAGACCAAGAGATGATTATTTTTTTAATGTTTCATTTGAATGACTAAACCGGTTATCGAACCAATCGGTTCAGCTGTAAAGTTAAAAAGATATCCATTTCTTAGGACTACTGAGGAATCCGTTTTGACCAACTTGAGGGTTATATAGTTAAATCGGTGCGAGCATCTAGCTGATGCGACGTGATCTTGCCATATCGATGATACGCCACTACAATGTGCTCCCGAAACCGACGCATGAAAATGACAGCTTTATCTTACGGTACTTACCAGTTGTCGCCATTCGTATCTTTCGATACGAGATCGATAAAAGTATTCTCTAAGAAGCCACGCCTCCATTTTAAGATTGCAGTTGTTGCACATTATTGACGTTGACTTGTGTAGATTTACGCAGTGGAGAATCAAAGCTCTGGCTCCGCGAGCGACGTGTAAATGTTCAGCATTATCTGTGAGCAAACAGCCATGGTGATGATGGTGGTGGCGGTGGATGGTAATTGTTTTTCGGGGAGTGGTGGCAACATGAGATATGGTCGAGGCGGTGGTGGGTGGGTCTCTTGCCACCACCCCTGGCACCACCCCTGCCCACGTTCCCGCTATGATGATATACAGACATGTAATTGCTCGATAACCATTTTCGAATAATTCATTCTCCACGGATCGTTGGTGTGCATACAACTTCAATATGATGCGAACTGCTGATTATTTACAGTCAAACTATTGTTGCACTTACAAGTCCAGTCTGACATATAGGTCTGAATGATGTAATGATATAATAAGGAAATTATCGACATCAGGACCACTTATATATAATCGTACCAATTTCCCATTAGTAGGATTTATCTCTGACATTTTTGCAAAACGTGAAATTTTAGCTGGTTACTCAGACATCGAATGGTTTATTCAAATTATTTTCTCCTACCAGATAGAAGGATACAATGGCGAAAATATACGCGTTTATGATTTTGAGTGGAATTGCGGTTTTATCAGGTAGGACTAAGACATGAAGCTACAGGCGTTACCTATACTAGGGCGGGGTTTCGCGACTGAGGTGGTCAGTGAACCCGGTTCGTGCTTGGTGCCCCGTACTCTTCCTCTGGCTCGTATACGCCAGAGTACCAGACACGAACCGAGTCAGTAATGTTACTGACCGCGTCAGTCGGAAATTTGAGATCATTTGTAAAACATTTGTTAGCTTCCTATTATTCTCAGTACTGTTGAATTTCCGACTTTCTGACTCGGAAGTTTCCGACTGGTAAAGCGACGAATAGCCAAATTTCAGCTATGTATGCCTACTTCTTTTTAATATAAAAATCACCAGAAATTTCTATATTTACGAGCTGATTATCAACCAGACTAATTCTGTGGGTTGTAGACCTATGCCGTGACATATATGGCAAAAATTTGGTATAGACGTGTAGCTTGTTGCCATCTTTCATGATGCTAAATCTAAGCTTAACTCTTTCGTGACGAAACCGGCCAAAACCAGGCCGGTTTTGGCCGGTTTCGTCACGAAAAAGTTAGCGGGAACGTGGGCAGGGGTGGTGCCAGGGGTGGTGGCAAGAGACCCACCCACCACCGCCTCGACCATATTTCATGTTGCCACCACTCCCGGAAAAGCAATTACCATCAATAAATATCGCTTGCCATCCACCACCGCCACCACCATCAGCACCTTGGCTGTTTGCTCACAGATGTAGCGGTTTTGAGTTATATCCATTTACAGGCCAAGAGAAGACTATTTTTGAAACTTTACCACTAAATGACTGCCAGTCATTACAGTGGTAAATTTTCAAAAATAGTGGCTGGCTGGCTGGTTGGTTGGTTGGTTGGCTGGCTGGCTGGCGGGAAGATAGTTAGGTAGGCAGGCAGACTGGCTGGCCCGATCTTCACCGTAACGGTGAGTGTATTGAGTGTGCGTGCGCGCGTGCTTGCTCCGTATGTGCGTCACATTGCGATGGGAAGACAGGCTCGATATTCACCGTGGTGGTAATGGCGGCGGTGGATGTGTGATTTATGTAGATAGTTTACACTAATTCTTATTAGCCAGATAGGGCCAAACCTCTGACCTCTCAGCCCTGGTCACCACCCGCCTACTGAATACGTAGGAGAAGCCAGGCGCTGCAAGTTCAAAGGTCCCTAGCTAATTTTCCAGACAATAAAACGGATAACTTTTACAACCAACTGAAGGTCCATATTTTCATCTAGAAACGCGGGAGATGCTCCCTGAGACAATAGAGATTTCAAAGGCCTAAGTAAAGCACGCATCCATTCCCGGATTACTCTGTTGTTCTCCGAGAAATGGTGGTGAAATCTGCCGTTAAACTAGTGCTTGCGTTTTTAATATGTGCGTAATGTCTAATTTGCACGTTCCTGACTATTGAATTACCGCAGTTATTATTATTCTACGAGAAACATTTTATGATCCGTCATCTTAAGGTTTTAGAAAATTTATAAATCTGTCAGCTATTGGCTCTTTAACCATGTAATGGTAAAATCTTGCCAAAGAAAATATTTTCTTATTGAATGACCTTTTGCAGGCCAAGACCAATTTTAAAACTTTGCCACTAAAATGATTGACTCGATTAGCTAGCCAGTAATTTCAGTTGTAAATTTTCTATAAATTGTATTCTCTTGGCTTGCAAATGGACATTCCTCTAGATCACTATAGAGGCCGGCTTTGGCCGGTTTCGCTATGAAAGGTTAAATATTTGACATCTCACAATCTGACCGTACACTGAGCATCCGGGTTCTTTTCATTGCAGGATTGTGCTGGGGTAACTCTGGGGAACTGTGTCCCGGGTACGTGGATGGATATTTGAGATGTTCTAACAGAACTGGTCTGTTTCTACTTGATTTCCCTCTTCAACCCATCGATGCTCACAATATGCTTCTGTTCTGTGGGTATGTGCCACACAGCAATCGAGAGAGTGAGTGGGAGAGAGAGCGAGAGAGAGAGAGAGAGAGAGAGAGAGAGAGAGAGAGAGGAGGGGTGTCAATTATATCCGTTTTTTACTTGGTAGAAATGGCGTCTGGTTGACCAGACATAATCGGTAGACATATTAAAAGATCCTTATGGCTGCATTTCGTGTCACGTGACCACTTTGCTGTCAAACTGACTGGTTTTTACTATCCCACAGCACGGGGATTTATAGCTAGATCAGTAAATGTGTTCTAGTTTCAAATTGTATGTGGAAGAACTGGCGGAATTCCCATCAATGAGAGAGGGCAGTCAGGAAATGCTTATCACAACTTTAAGTGTGGCCATGTTTGTTTAAAATGTCATACACATCCACATGTGAGCGGGTGAACATTAACAGCACGTCAACAAGCACACAGGCACACAGGCAGGTGCACACACGCACGCACGGCATGGAATGGCACATACGCACACACGCACGAACGCACGCATGAACGCACACATGCACGCACTTACGCACGCACGCCCACACGCTTACCACAACTCTAAGTGTAGCCATCAGATTGGCGTAAAATGTCATTTTCATCCGCATGTGTACGGGTGACCATTAACAGCACGTCATCAAGCACGCAGGTACGGGGTCTCACACACGCACGCACGCCTCCCAAAAGCGAGCGAAACTCACTCACGCACGCACGCATACCCGCACACGCACCACCATCGCGTCCACCACACCTCATTGTCACCACCCACCGCCACCGCTACAGTCACCGCACACGCGTGTTACAATGATGTAGACACATCAATATCCCATAATGCAATTTCCGTTATAGATTGATTTCTAATGGCAAATAGACTGGAGAAATCAAGAAGTTATTGGTTTGATTGGCATCTCTCGAGTCTCTGATTCCAGGACCCATTCACGCCATATCTAGGCTGGTTTTATTTCAGTCTAGTATTGCTAACTTTCTCAGTTTTTACACCGGTACCCATGTATACTCCTTAATGGAGAAAGGCAACGAAGAGTGAAGAAGATTGCCTGACTGAAGTAATGGATCAGCATTTAGCTATTACAACCGGAATATCTTTCGTTAACGCCATGATAAAGTCTAAAAATGGTACGGTAGATTTTGCGTGCCACGCTGTATCACACGAATGGAGCGTATACGTTCAGGTGAGATTTCCTTTGCTCAGGATATAAACTAAAAAATTATCACTACACATCGGGGTGGGGCTTATCACCCGAGAATTTTTGAAATCTAGATGCTCCCAGATGATCTCCTGCCCATTTGAAGATACACGTGGACAATTAGTTGGCTGTGAAATTATTCAATTTTAACCATTTTCTCCCCTGCTATACATATAAACCTTTGGATATTTTAAAACGTCTACCAGTAAAATTACTTTCAAAATATTCAACAGTTATATTTATTAAATTGTAAATTCATCAAAGACATACAATTGATGGAGTTTGTGACAAACGTTTTCGAGAAAATTTCAATTTTCTCATAGAAAATGTCCATTTGCAGAACAAGAGAAGATTATTTTTTGGAAATTTGCCACTAGTATGACTGGCTCTGTTATCGAGGCAGTCATTTCAGGGGTAAATCCTCAAAGATAGTCTTCTCTTGGTCTGCAAATGGACATTTCTCAAGACCACGGCAGATGCCGGTTTTGGGTGATATGAGCGTTAAAGGGTTAATAGAAGGTTGTGACTATATAGAATCATCCTGAGAACTGCACATATCGGATCGAACACAGATCAGCTTGGGAACACTGCGATCTTATTTTTTCCTTGCATTTATTTGCAGTTCACAAGGCCCTCGTGAGACGATCCAGTGTTACAGACAGCTTTATGCGAATTGTCAACTAGCAGATTACATCAGGGAATTCCTTGATACCGCAATAGATGGACTGGAACTTGGTTTGGAATATTTTTGCGAAGGAGCAATTTACGGTAAGATGACAAATCATGCAATATATGGGGGCCTACATGTACCGTTCATCACTTGTGACCAGACTGAATTATCTGTTCTGAGTGCTTAAAATCCATGAACCAGGGTGGATATTGGTACCATCTTTAAGCACAAAACAAGACCCATATGCTTGTTTTAGTATACCCAGCAGACAAGACAAAAATGTACGATGGACCTTCCAACAGTGTAGCTCAAGCTAGTTATGAGTTTTAAAGGTGGTAAAATGCATTTATTTTGCTTGTACGCATCACATATTTAATCATACGTATGACAAAATTATATGGTGTGGATGGGAAAAATGACTGCCTTTTTTATCTGCAACAAGTCTGTCTGTCTGTCTCTCCCGCTGCTGGACAGTATGAACCTGTGACACAAATATCAACTGTCGATGAAATACAGAAACGGTTGCTGAAGATCAAGGATTCATTAAATCTGAATGAAATTGTATGTATCTTTGACCAGGGTTTTGTATGTTAAGGCTACAGAGATCACCTGGAAGCACAAGAAATTTAAATGAGAAGATTGTGCTGAGAATTGGTGTGTCCCATACAATCTGCAATTTTCTCTCAATCATAGGCAAGCGATTTGGTTCAGCTGGATTACGTGACATCTCTGTAGAAACTGGCTAATAGCGGAAAGGTTAATAAGCAATTTTCTTGAACGTCGCAGTTACAACCACAGAGTTCAAATATACAAGTTGGTGTAAGAGGCACGACCAAGGTAGGCATGGAAGGAATTCTAACCATGACTAGAGAAACATCACTTGGAAGATCTGGAACATCTGACAGAAACAATCAAAGCAGTCCAGTTGCTCCATTCTAATATTTGCAGAGCTACTTTAGATGACTTCTTGCATGACAGATCATGTATCAAGATACTCCATCTCTTCAATGAGTGTCTGGATTATCTGTGCTATAATTGTCGTCGACTCGCATCATTCTGGCTGCCATTTGGTGATATCATTGCTTGGTGCTTCGCATATGACGAGTAGAATTATGCCAGGTACTTGCCCATATACTATTGCCAGATGAGCAGGCTATCAGAGACAAGGCTGATTTGTTGTTCAGCTAGGTGAGAGCAACACTTTCGGAAGAACCCCGGTTGGCCAGACAAAAGAGGAAACTGTGAACAAGGACATGCATACAGCAGGGATGCTTCAGTCTCAAGCACTGTCCTACAGCGGAATACAGAAGTTATAGCCTTAAGCAGCTAAGAAGTATAACGGAGGTAAGCAGCGACAGCGGATGTCTCAGTCATACCGATCTCAGCACTTTCAGAAAGATGAGAAGGCTGTATAATCCCTAGTAGATCTTATGGAAACCACCTGGACAAATCCATTCAGAAATTATACCTTGGCATTTCAACTGGAGCTACGACACCACCAGCAGTCACCTTAGACCTCAAAACAGCACAACAAAAAGCGGACGAGGCATATAGAGATTTTCAGACAAATAGACTGGAAATGGGGGAAAGCACTTCTTTGAACGTCTTCCAAGAATGCAGTTAAAGACATTTGACAACATAAAAAAGCAGGTTATCAAAGTGTCATCAAATAAGGAAACAGTCCTCGAAAGTGATCACAAACTGTTTGCCCAGGTGATACATGTTACCTCTAGTAGAAAGTTGAATATGAAGGATGTACTTCAGCATCCACTCAGCCCACTTCCTTAGTCACTAGCGAACTGTGATGGAACGATTCAGAGGATCAATAAAGCATCATTAGCTCGAGAAAGCTCGGGAGTAATGCATCTCCAGCCGCAGACATTCTATAACCATCTGCTCTATCACCGCTGGAATGAGCATCACTCAGAAGATTAAATGGGAGAATCTCGCCTTTTATGAACTATCTAATTACTGGCCACAGTGCTAAGGTTCTCATATAGCAGTGATCGAGTTGATGCAGTATTTAATGTATACACGTCACTGCCAATCAGGAATGTGGAAAGGTTACATAGAGGCTCAGACATAGGCATCCAATTCACCAACATTGTAGCAGGGCAAGAGATACAACAGTGGAGACGTCTCCTATCCTGCCGGGCCAACAAAACAAATCTAATCACATTCATCACCAAGCAAGAACCACATCAACGGCAGCTACTTGGTGACAAGGTTCTCTATGTTACCTTTGAAGACATATGTACAAAGATAACATGTAACGAGATATTAGATGTGAATGATCTTAAAACATCACAGGAAGAGGCAGATACTAGCATCTTACCTCATTGCAAACATGCATTGTCTGCCGTTTCAACAATCATCATCATTGCTGAGGACACAGATGCCATTCTTTTATGTTTGGCATTCCAGAGTAGAATAGATCGCAATATGTTTGTTAGGCACGGATCTACAACGAGCACCAGATTCATTGATATAACCAAAGTTGTCACAGCAGTTGGGAAAGATGTATATGATGCATTGCTAGGAGTGCATGCATACTCTGAGTGTGACACACTTAGTGCTTTCAGTGGTCATGGAAACGTTGATGCTCTGAAGCTTCTATGTACTACCAAGTACCAAAGAGCATTTGCTAAATTAGGAGAAAAGTAGGCACTGATGCCTGATCTATTGACCTGCCTGGAAGCGTGCACATATCTGTATGTTGCTTAATCCGACATTACCGAGGTAAATGAAATGCGTTACCAACTACTCACTTTCTCAAAGTTCGGTTACTTTGATTACCCCGATAGGATATACCGAATGCGGAGAGTTAATCGGATAATGGCATCACGTGGTACACATTCATATCACGTGGTACAAATTCTACTCGATTACCCCTGCTTCAAGCGAGAGTAAAAGTATGCGCATGCGTAGATATGTAAAGCAGCCACGTGATACTTCCGATCGGAATACCCGATACCGAAACCGAATTCAATCTTTCGCTCACTGATTGCAATGAATATAGCAGATTAAGACACAGCTTGTCGATCATAATGAGCGGTTTTCACGAATATCGAAGACACTTGCTAGTTAACTGGAAAAATACCCCCACTGTCTATCTTACAAAATAGCTATCTATATTAATGGTTTAAATTTGTAATATAATAAATACTAAAGGTCTGACTAACAACTCCAAAACGAAAACAATTTTATAGTTTTTAATTTTGAACAAATCTTGAATTTTCACGGAGCCGATAAAAAAACGTCTACTGTCAACCGCCACAACTCAATCTATGACTGACGCACTACAATATTAATATCTGTGCAAGATGCTGTCGAAATATAAGATGTTAACCCTTTCCTTCTTTCCTAATTAACTCTTGAATGTCTAAATTTGGTCAAGAAAATCCAAATATTTCCTTAGTGAAAGTCCATTGGCAGGCCATGAGAAGACTGTTATTGAGGATTTACCACTGGAATGGCTGGCTCGGTTACCGATCCAGTCATTCTAGAGGTAAATGTTCAAAAATAGTCTTCAATTTTCCAGCAAATGGGCATGCAAAATGAGTACTGTTTGAGGCGGGTATAGGGCCGGATTTGGGTTAAGGAAATGTACCAATATGGTGTCTAACATATGTGTGATGGTGCAGACGGACGCATCACATACGAAAGTCTGATAAAAGACATATTCTACAAGAGATTAAAGGGGAACACAAACGTAGAAGGGTTAAAGCACGCAAAATTAACTTTTTTATAATTTAAATAGAATAAAATATATTAAAGAACAACTCAGGTTTTTGGAATCACCAATCTGCATGATTGATCCCTATGGGGTCCAAACGTGTGTAGTTGGTGTATCCAGTACTTCTCTTGTTCTTTCCTGATATAAGTTTTATCAATGTCCTCAGGATCGTGAGGGAGAACATGTATAATTTTATAGGACACGTTTTGTCCAGTATGGTTGGGTAAATTAAAATGTTTTGCAACGGGGGTATCTTTGTGTTTTTTGATATCCCTTAAATGTTCTTTCACTCGTACGTGGAACTCACGTTTTGTCTCCCCCACATACTGTTTGTGACAGTGTGTGCATGTGAGTAGGTAAATAACATTGCATGTATCGCAGTAGGTTTTGACTTTACATCTGTATTTTAGACCTTAAAACTAATTAGAATCACCAAACTCCATGCCATGGAAACCCTTCTATGACGTCGTAATAGATGTCTACCTCCAAAACGTCACACTGACCATTACGTTCGCTTCTTTCCACGTTATAAATATAGAATCAGTTAGCCAACAGTCTCATACTCACCTGTATGGACAAATTTCAGTGTAAAAAGTGCAATTCACAATTTGCTCAACGCACAGGGCTAAGAAGGCATACAAGAGTCATACATGAAGTGAGTGGCTTCTGGAGCTGCAGTTATTGCAAGATTAGCTTTACACGTTTAGAGGAAGCCAGAGGCCACTGTGAAAAAATTCATTTATTTTCTAAACATCAAATCCAAGAACTTGTTCGACAGGCCAGCAACACTAGAGTGATCAAAATCAGAGATTACTCTAGTATCAGGATACCTGTCCCTCCACCAAGACCGACTACTCCAGCAACCAACGCCACTGCCATAGAATCTCTCTCTGGAGATAGACAGGTCACACAGGAAGTGAGCACACCCACCGCCGAACAACCAAACGAGGCACACACACCCACAGAATCAACTGTGATCAAACATACCACTGACATTTTATCTGAGCCATCCTTCCATACACAAACAGAAGACAGTGGACCTCTTCCACAAACTACAGAGGAGGAGGCCGATCATATCCACATGCAGTACGTAATCCACATTCCTGAGCGTAGTATACCATGCACCAGCAACACAACAGACGATGAACTCTTTTCATTTCTTTTTGTTGAAACTGGATTAACCGACACGGTTACATATCTCGTTCCTGGGCTAGAACCACGTCTAGTCACAGACCGGGGAACTGACCCGTAGAGGGGTAAGCTTAAACGCACTCAACACTTACTCTTTTAACCCTTCATACAGGATAAACTAATCTGACTTCTATTTTTCTCTGATGAGTATAACCACACAAAGTACGAAATGCCAAATCTGCAGTGGTCTGAAGGAATATCCATTTGAAATTTTACCACTGGAATGATTGGCTCGATATTAAACAAGCCAGTCAGTCATTCTAGAATGTCTAAGGTAATTAAAAAAAATGGCCCGCTATTGGCATATGAATCAATGGACATTCACTAAACAAAAATTGTAGGTACAATTATCTTGACCATCAAAGGTTCAAATGATGTTGCTTATGGCGGCTACAAGTCATATTGATTTCAAAATATTCACCAGCCTACCTGTGGGCTTGCTTTGAAATTGAATTTTGAAGCATACCTGCAATGTGTAAATTAAAACATTTCTGGCGATAGTGGTTTTAGACAAAGACAGTTTGTTTGTATATTATCATTGTTTTTAAGTGATATATTTACCATTATTGCCAAGGCTATAGTGTTATATCAGTATACCATTACTACAATTACAATACAATTTTGATTTATTTACAAAACCAGGTCACATTGTCACCTATGGGATACTCAAATGAACAATATTTACATATTATCATTACAAACATTATCATCATCATTATTACAATCACTAGTACTATTATTATCATTATTATTTAATATTATTACTTAGATTATTATCATGACATCATCATATCATTGACATCATTATGCCATTATAACAATATACATGTTTCACCATTCGTATGGGCTTTGAAGCATACATTCCCTGACATTGTACTGACTTTTCCCCTGACATTTATAAGTTTTTCAGTCACATAGGTCTTGATGAATGTTCATTTGTAGGCCCAGAGATCATAATTTAGAAAATTTACCACTGGAGCCCATAACTTGCTAACCAAGAGTTATTTCAATGGTAAATTTTCACAAATAGCCTTCTGTCCTGTAAAAGAACACTTGATAAGCACAACTATTTTGTTTTCCTGACAAATTATTACATTTAAATGGTTACTTCTCACGTTCAACTATTTAGTAGTCAAGAAAAGCAAGAGTTCCGCTAAATCAGAGACCATCTGTAGGAGACTTTTTTGAAAATTTATCACTGAAATTACTGATTCTGATACAGAGTCAGTCATTCGAGTGGTAAATTTTCAAATATGATCTCTTGACATATAAATGGAAACTGTCCAAGAGTTAGACCACTACAGTCTGGTTGTGGTTATAATAATGGCCACAGTGTTCATACACATTTGAAATCTAAACATGCTAGATGCATTCAAATGGTAGGTCTATTGCCTGCGTTTCTTTTTTTGTCATGACAATTTTTATAGCATAATTCTACACAGTAGTGGTTTTCTGATTTTTCATCACTTTTCCATGACTTATATGAAAAAGTACAGTATTTACAGGTTTGCCAGGCCTGGAATTTTACTTTTAATATTCCCTGACTGTTCAGGTTTTGACGATCCATATATGAACCCTGTGGTCAAGGTCAATTGATACATCCAGCTTTCCACTTGCTTCCTCTTCAGTGATGGCTATACCCTACTGGAAACAGGCAATAGTTCTCCGTCAGCAACTTCCTTGGATGAAACACCTGAAATATAACACAACACATTCATACAGTGCATATCAGCAATTCTACTTAATCATCATAAGGTCATAGCATAATGAAACGTCGTAAAACATAGTAAAACACTAAATCTAAATATAAAACTGCTTTCCTCACCAGAATGATGTTCATATGTGTTTTCTGCAAAAACTTCATATCTAATTTACCTATTTCCAGACAAATTTTATCAGTGTCCATTTAAAAAATGGTAAAATTCTGCAGAAAAATTGGAATTAGCAGCCAAGATTGTCTATATTTTGAACATTATTTAATAATTTGGAAGTGAGTATCACACCTGACAATATTTAAATTGTTCATACTTTGAAGTATATTACAAACCATTCGCAGAAAATGTTGAATTTTACATGTATTTCAAGGGCTTAGAATGTATCAATTGAAAGATATCAATTTATCAGGAAAACAGTAGTTACTTTTGCAAACTACATCATCATCACATTGTTGCAAGGCTGTCATTTTTCCATTACAACCATAGTAATTAGTAATATGCTGGGATGGGTGGGCGTTACAATTATAGAGGAGAGAGAAATCTGAGAGAGAGAGAATGTCTTCTGTAACATGCATTGTTTTCTGGCACCCAGTAGAGTTGAACCACTACAGCTAATGCCCCTTGGGAGGGACGAGCTGCGACTATCAAGCGCCTTGTAGACATGCAATTATCCAATATCTGTCATACGAAAACTGGTATGTGTATGTTTACTTAGCTACAATTGATCCCTATCATAAAAGAGAATGCGTACATACTGGTGAAATGTTAAATTCCCGTTCCCTTTTCACACTTGTTCGTCTGTTTTTCATATTATTAGCCGATTATTATCAAGACAAGAACTTCTGATCACTCTTGTAGACTCTCTCGCTAGGTAAGAAAAACTCAAACTACCAAGTAATTTAAAAGCACTAAGACAAATTTATTATATATAATTTTTCATACCCCAACACCCCACCTCCCTGCTAGGGCCTCTTGGTATACTGCCTTTGAAAATTGTATTCCGAATAATGGCAACACGGACGAAAACCTAAAACTGATGCTGCATTCAAACAGATAGAAGACTGAAGTCTCATCTGCAGTAAGTAACATTGCAGAATGCAGTCATATGCACTGGAGTCAATGGACAAGTCATTATTCTGGAATGTTAAAAAGTGTACTCTATCTGAACGATTATAGAATTTATAAAACAGCAACCTATTCCTGCACACAATATTGGCCTAGTACTTAGTGCTACATCAGCGTCATTGATAACAAAGGGGTGGGCGGTGGTGTGCGTGCGTGCGTGCGTGCGTGCGTGCGTGCGTGCGTGCGTGCGTGCGAGCGTGCGTGCGTGCGTGCGTGCGTGCGTGCGTGCGTGCGTGCGTGCGTGCGTACGTGTGTGTTGTGTGCGTGCGTGCGCGCGCGCGCGCGCGTGCGTGCGTGCGTGCGTGCGTGCGTGTGTGTGTGTGTGTGTGTGTGTGTGTAAATGATGAATAAGAATTAATTTAATATTAGGGATGCTGCAATCTGACATAAATTTAGCACAAAATGGTTTGCCTGGGTTTGTTTTAAATATGGCATGTATCATCATAGATGTTTGGTGTGGATAAACCTTGGAATGGTTGCCATTTGCAGATCTAATTTAGATTTTTCTTCTGTGAATATTCTCAGACATACTTTTTGACAAAAAATTTAAAACATTTTCTGTGCATCAACATTGTCTCATATGCTGTTAACATTGTCAAAGAATAATATATGCTGATGAAGCTTTCCCTGGTATCAGTCAATATAATATGCGATCATCTGCACATCAAGGAATGACTGATTGCAGCTGTAGGATGTTTCTACTACTAACTACAGCCGCAGATTACAGCAATCATACATACAGTAGTCTTGAGGAATGTTCATTTGCATGCCAAGAGAAGACCGACCCGATAACCGTGGCAGGCATTTCAGTTGCAAATTTTCAAAAATAGACGTCACGTGGTCACCAAATGGACATTTTCTTTCTTCAGCTAATGTAGTCATTATGGACATATAGGCTACTGTTGCTCTGTTATTGTGATATATCGTGTTTTCATGTGTCTTTACATGTATAACAATAAAATTTAATTTGTCTTAATATTAGCCTATGCATTAATAATTTAAGCCCTTTGTTAAAAGGATATTGGCTCGACAACTATCCAAATATCATTCAGCAGTACAGCAAAAATTAGATAAATGTAAAACCGTTTCAACGAACGTTCAATTCATCAAGGTATAAATAAAATTGTACAGATCTGTTCTATACGATAAGTGCATCCTGCTTTGATCATAGTGAAAATGTTTTTCCGTGTTTTTCTGTATTTATACTGGAATTGTCGCCTTGTCGGCTTTTAAGCCAAGAACTATAAAACAATGCTAAAGCTTTTCAATATACATTTTATTCATCAAGGGCGTATGTGATTTTCATGAAACAGTGATTGCATCCATTCCCCATTACAACAAACATTTTTTTGTATTTTTCCCTATTTTTTAGTTTAAACTGTACCTTTAGATAATTTGCATACTGTGTATGGCCATTTAATTCAATAACGTATTTTGTTGTATACGTGATTACACAGGGGTCACATAGACCTGTGCAATGTAGGTCATTTGTCAATCATTAGGGCTTCCTCATGCCGAAACTGCGTACACTGTGGGTATAGGAAGCAGTTAGGCTTTATGGTTCAGTCTTAGCGTGCTAATACCATGGTGGATCTTGCCCTGGCCAGTAATTTGTCTCTCCAATTTCTAGAACTGATCTAGAACTAGTATAAATATATACTAGTCCTAGAACCGTTATAGAGTGTGGAGAGACAAATTGCTGCTTCATGGCAAACTGCATCAACAGCCTCATCGAATGTCTACACACCGCCTGCAAGTAATTATATGACTTGGTACCAGTAACAGCTTATGTAGAATTATATTCTGAGAATTCTTTTGTATATTTCATACCTTAATTCTTCGTTGATTTATATTTTAACACATATTTGATCTGCATATGTTTATTTATTTATTAATTAAATTCAATCCTTCAAATCAATTGTTTTAAATTCGGAACCGAACCAGCAGGTGTCAATAGATCTGACCTAACCCCCGACAGTGAGATGGATCGCCTCACCAGAGTGACGAGATGGACAGCATTATGCCACCCACACACATACCTTAGTCCATGCCCCTATCACGGGTCATTAATCTCGCCAATGAGCATAAATGCCGTCAATAGCTCTGGCCAGGACGACGGTGTGGAGGGCCTTACCATGGCTACCAGATTGCCATCAATTCTGATTGGCCTAGAGGTGTCTCGTGATCTCGGCCATGACCACTAATGGCCTCATACCTCAGTATATGTGCCAATCATTGGCACCTGCCAACCCATTTACATCTCCGAAAACAGACAGGCGGAGATCTGAATGGCCGAGAGAGTGATGACGTCATCAATATTTGTATAGGGGCATGCCCTATTTTCATATTTTAATCTGATTGGTTGAGAGAGAACAAAACGATTTTTTTCTTCACCGATAAGATTCGAGTAATTTTGACAGGAATACATGGGGCGTGGTCTATTTCACATATTGATAATGTCATCGCTCTCTGGACCAATCAGAATTCCTGCCTATAAGTTAACCCTTCTACTAATATGCAACCTCATCAATACAATTCGATTAAATGGAGAGACATAGGCGATGCGATGCTATGCGATGTGATTCGAAGCAACGTGATGCGATGCGATAGGATGCTAGACGAGGCCACGGCAGGCGACACACGGCTAGGCGAGGCGACGCGATACGAGGTGAGGCTAGGGTGAGAGATAGGGAAAGGAAATGTGAGTGAGTGACTGAAAGAATGGCGTGGCGAATAGAGAGGGCGAAGACTGTCCCTTGGCACTAAATATGTGAAAGCACATGCAACGGTTAGTATTAACATTGCTTTATCGTCGCATAGAGGTTAACTTGTATATGATTATGATGTTACTTTTTAGATTGCCATAGCCACTGTCATGGCGTTAGAAGACAGCGATAATGTGATCGTCCGGCAGGTACGACATACATTATATAATTAGCTACATTTCTGGTTTGTCAACATTTAACCTGTTGGAAAGAGATGCATACCATTGTAGACAACGTGTTGCAGATTGTTCTTGCTGATCATGTCACAAATAGCTTAGCAAAACCATTTTCCTTACGCTAGCTAGCATTTGAAACTTCCGTCGGTCGGTAAGAAATGATCAATGTACGTTGGAGATGTTTCTTTTACTAGATGACAACATTGAGCAATGAACGTACACACAGATAACGATGACTGGAATCCACATGATTGTCACCATTTCCTTGATAATTATTTAAACAAGTTGACTGAACGGCGATACCATATGCTTGCTTCCACCACAGGTCCATGCTTTCAGTACTGTATCGCAGGAGAAGAAGTGGATGGATGTCGTGACTGTGTGCCAAATGGGGTTTTGCTGGATCCTACAGACTGTAGCCGTTACTATTAGTGTCTCGGATATGGAAAGGCTCTGCTGAGAAAGTGCCTTCCTCAAATATTGCAATTCAACTTGGCTAAGAAACAATGTGGTTGGCGCGGGAATGTTAGGTGTGAGGTGGTGCCGATTGGTAAGCTGATTGCGAGTTTAACATTTTTCAACCCTGCTGGTTAATCCTATATTGATACACCATCAACTACAAGGAAGCGTGTTTCCATATATAGCAGGTCTGTGTATTTGAATAGAATTCTGCTTGTATCGTCCAGTTATTAGGGCTCAGAGCTGGTACCGAATTGCAAACTGATACTTCTCGTCTTCTACAATTGTCAAGTCAGACAGCTGGACCTTTACACGCTTCTAGCACACATGGGTGCCTGAATGGAGAGATCCAATCTGGTACTGACGTATCTGATGTCACAATCAAAATGGCGTAGCACCGTTACCAAGATTTGAAGTCAGTCACACAAATTTAGCATGTAGCCTTTGATTAATCTACAATTTAATAAATATAGGCAGCAACAGCACCAGTCAAATTAGTTTCAAAATGTTCGAGAGCTTACCTTAATAGTTACCTTGAATTTGAGATTCTGTGAATGTAGGGTGTAGAATGTTGTTATATGCGTGCGTGCTTGCGTGCGTGCGTGCGTGCCTGCGTGCGTGAGTGGGTGCGTGAGTGAGTGAGTGAGTACGTGAGTAAATGAGTGCGTGCGTGCGTGCGCTAGTAAGTATGTAGGTACATGCGTACGTAAGTGCGTGCATCAGTGCTTTTGCGCGTAACTGTGTATATAAGCGAGTACGTGCGGAAATGTGTGCGTAATTAGCGGGGTAAGTGCTTGCTTAACTGTCTGCGTAACTACATGCGTAACTGCGTGTCCATCTTCCAATTTGCAAAGGACAATAATTAAACTGGTTAGTGGCAAAAAGTCAAGTGATAGGAGTGCTTTGAGGGTTGGATTTTGCATGGTCAGTCTATGTTGATAGTACGAATGTCCCTATTTGCTATATTATACCATTGTAATGTTTGCATCGTCGTCGTCACTTGGCGATTTATAATTGATGTGAAACTCCTATTCCGCGATTTGGATGTACAAGGCACACATTTTGTTTAGCAACACTGATAGCAGGCCTTACTGGGAATGTACTGGGTCAATAAAGAAATATGGTTTTAGCTGTGCCCCGCCCATCTCGAGCTAAGCTTCATCCAAACTGCGTCTGTGTTGCGATTGATCCATGAATTCCATGACTATGAATTTCCTGAAACCTACAGGTAAGCTGCTGAAAATTTTGAAATAATTTGGCTCTGGGTGCTGTTGCTACATATGTTGCGATAGCAACAGCGCCCAGACAAATTAGTTTCAAACTATTTAACAGCAAGATTATTAAATAGTAAAGACATACAATTCGTACAACAACAGTTAGTCGGCGATCAATTAAGCGTTCACCTTATGACGTCATCATACACATCACGTAGTTGATTATGACGTCATATGATTGATGGATACACTGAACCTCTCCATTGCCCCCATTGGCCCGATATTGTCCAGTACTGGCCCGGTAAGCCGTGCATTCAGGGTAGATCGTTCCATTTCTAGCCATGCTCTTCCCATTTCTTGATAATGCTCTGACACCCATCTCCTAACCCGGTGTACGTATGAATTTAATTTAACACTTTCATCCATGAATTTCTAGAATCTCAATTTCAAAGACATTATACAAGTACTGCTCCAAATTTGTAAATGTATCAAAGACATAATTCTGCTCCTTGCTTCAGACCAATGGATCTTTTGTGTCAGGCAAAATGTCGTATGATTGTGACATCAGCTAACAAGTGACATGCTTTGATTATGACATCAGATATTTGATGGACAATTTCAGGATTTTCGGTCGCTTCTCAGTTTTGAAGAATTCTTTGTAGTTTTTGCAATGTGCTTGTTGTATGTGCTAGACGACATTTGGCAAGCATGCGTCCTCTAGTTCTTAAACAATTCCCTTGATAATGGCATACACCATATGCTGTCCTGAATATAGATACCTTGATAATGGCCTACACAATACGCTGTGCTAAGTCTATAACTATCACTGTATCACTAGGAAGCAATCCCACAGGATACATTGTCGTAAACCTGGACATTATTCATAATTCAACAATATTAGACATCATTACAGGTTAATACCATGCAGGCACAAACAAACAAACACTGTACCAGTGTGCCACTACGTTATCGAGGATCTGAGTACAGTGCTAAGCTGATCATGTATGTCTTATAAAGGATTATTCGGGAGAAATAAATTTACCATATCTAATTTGGAAATTTTGACTAAACGTATAGTTTTCGCTATTTGATCAATTACAATACTGCAATATTTGCACCATCGTCGTCACTTGATGATTTAGCATGCTTAATTACAGGGATATATAATTATTATTACGTCTGACGTCATACACATATGATAGATCAGGAAACGATGTATTTTGTTTTACTACGTCATCATCGTGTGCTTATGGAGTCATTACTTTTGTTAACCAATGACATTGTGGTTTTCGTTAACAATCGGTAAACGATTAAAATTTACAGATCAAACATGACAATTCTTTTTTGGCTAACGATTAGTATGTTGATTATTTTGAAATTAATTTTAGTGACAGCTACTGCTGATTATGTGTCCGAACACATGCAATAAACTAGCCGACTTTTTCAAGACAACATAGTTCTCTTTACTAATGGTGGCACATGCAAGTGAAATATTTAAGAACACTTTCAATGGTTTCAGACTACCGTAGCTAGGATTCTCTATCCTTCTAACGTAGATGCAGAATAATTTATGTATATCAGTCATAATCTGTCCTCATTCCAGATGATTTCTAACTTTGTGTGTCAATAAAACAACTATGATAGGAACATATATGGATAATATTGTCAACCACGCATATTATTTTTGGAAATGGTCGGTGACTCAGGCGTGCGAAAGTGGAAACACATGGATTGGCAGATGAATGGTAAATAGTAAAGTAACCATATATTGATGAAAGACCTGGATTTCAAATAAATTTAGACTTAGATTGTAATCAATATCCTATTTTAATCTATTGCCTGGTTTGACTGGGCAATTTTATATAAAATAGCAGCAACCGATCCTGACTCGAAAATTCAGCAGTTGGATTTTAAACAGTAGATGTAGTCCATCTTTTAGCATAATCACAATACAAACATCCGTCAGAGTAGGTTTAAACTTCATATGAGTGATTTTCAAAAGCCATATTATAGTCTTAGACATGTCAAAGATATAAAACTGAATTTATCAACTAAATTAACTTCGTATTGAAAATTTATTTCATGCATATCATAATCAAAGGGTGAGTATGTCTTTGCATTTCCAGTAAGTTATATATATATATATATATATATATATATATATATATATATATATATATATATATATATATATATATATATATATATATATATATATATATATATATATATATATACGATCTCTGTATTACAAATTATATCTACCTATGTAATACTATTACAAACACATTTGATGCTGTTAGGTCATAGGGTTCCTTTATATGGCAACTTCAATGGATAAGACTGGAACTGAACAACATAGCAATAATTAATACGTGTTGCTGTCCCAGTTCACAGTATCAAAATACATTAACAATCACAATATAAGTGCAGTCGTATAAAGTACAACGTTGATGATGATGGATATCCAGAATAGTAAGGTTTTGAAAAAGAATATTTAACCAGCATTCGATATATACATACACATTTTAATAAATATTGTGTTGGTTATTTCGAAACTAATTTCACTGGGGGCTCTTTCTAGTTTTGACATTAAAACTTTAAGTCTTCAAACCATTTGTATGTGTGATGTCATAATAGCGTTTGCCAGATCCAGGAGCAGTAACAATGTATATTCAATAGAGAAAGATATGACAATATATAACATAGTATATGTACGTTATGCGAAATGAATGGGATTGGAGGCGAATTCCAATATATATTTAATTTTTTTCAGGAAAACAATCGGAAGCATCGTATAAACACCACTACACAAGGTTACACCATTCACTATTTATTTCCATTTCAAACATTTTCCTCTCAGTATAACAATGAATTATAACAAACCTTTGGTTTTGGCACCATTTACAGACATGTTAGACAGTGATTGATTATAGTTATCAATACCGGTCTTGAATAACTCTACTGGTGTATCTGCCTGAAAATTATAAGTAATGAATAACTGGTTGTAAATGGGAATTTCTTATTGTGATGCTAAAGACTTGCCGGTTTCTAACCAGGGATTCATGTTAATTGTATTAGGGTATGTTAAAAGATTTCTTCACTGTACTTAGACAACACTTTATCTCTGCCCAAATATTTTTATTGTTCTGTGCCCTGTACATCATGTTATATTATTATACCAGAGTAATATGCATATTGTCCCGTGTTATTTTTCATTTAACTTTATTTCTTATTTGTGTGTTTGCATTTATTTTAGATCTACCGAAGGCCAGAAGATGAACGCTACTATAAGATGATACTTTATTATCAAGCTTCACCATTCATTATTATTTTTTATGACAGATTAACTAAAAAGTGGCACACTGTTCCTTTTCTTAATAAATCACAGTCATTTAAGCAAAACAAACAGGACTTGGCAGTCTAAAATGGAAAAGAAAAATATTGAAAACTAAACCATGTACTACATCTAGGTGTATACCATGTCCTTCTGACGAATCTCGTAATGCATGTCACGGAAGCTGTTAGAGACAAACAGAGAAGTAATAGTGGGCATGCATTCAACTTACAACGTTGCGTGATTTCTGAGCAATGATTGGACAATTGTGTAGATCACCATAACTGTTTTCAAGATCCGTGATATTACCGTTCCACACATATAGCTGTTTTAAAATACCATTATGCCGAGACATAAATTAAGTGAGAGAGGGCTTAATTCTCCATATCTTGATGATTAGAATAACGTAATCGTTGAACAGAAATGAACATTTGAAGGCAAATATCAACGTTATTGTAATGACCATTTACGCTGCATAATAATATTCCAAAATGAGGACATTGGAGGAATCCAGTTTTGGCTATTCCCTATCCATATCTAGCTAAGCGCCTGTGCTGGGATTCGATCAATCACTGAACTCGCTGATTATCTATGGTAGAGAAAGTTCCCAGGCAAATTAGATTCAAAATATTCAACAGCATGTTTATTAAGTAGTAAAAACATACACTTTGCCCGTCATCAATTAAGCGTTCACGACGAACGTATTACGTCATTCATGATGTTATTGATTATGACGTCATCCTACATGTCACCACGTTGATTATGTCGCCATATGATTGATGGATAAACTGGAAAGTTCCAGCAGGGAGCCAACAGAAGAAAGGGTTTACCTTAAAAATCGAAGGAGAAGAAATGTGGCATCAACACACTTAGTAAAAGCAGTGAGAAACATGGTTGGGTAGGTGACACCGCCAAAGTGAGATAAGACATGGCTTAGAATCTAGGAATAATGGCATAACCAGTGCTATCATTGTGAAACCAATAAACGTACATGCTTTATAGACTCGCCCTACATCAGGCTGAGATTAGAAAGCCACCGCAGAGGCAGCTATGTGCTATCTAAGCAGAATCTTTGTCATATTAGGAAAGGATAGGTCGATATGGATACGGTGAAGTATTCTACGCGAGATAATGTCCTGGTATTGTATAAGAGGGAGTTAAGTTATTATGGAAAGAAAAGTCTTATTTTCCTTAGTTAGAATGGGAAAGTTAATGCTCATTCCTTCTTAAAATATGCCTTGAACACTTTTATAAAAATGATATACCGAATTTGTTTCCAGGAGCAAAAGGGTCATGAACAGGACAGGGCGTTATCCCCATACTGCAATTGATACAGAGAATAAGCGTAACATTCTCAAAAGAACAGGTTGTTAACATTTTGATGAGTGGATGCCCATCCAATCTGATGGCATCCCTATGGACAAGCGTTTGGTGGATTCTCATACACAGTCTGGTGAAGCTGAAAGGTGCTAGTAACACTAGTCTAAACAGGCTCTAAAACTGGATGAAAGGCACTAAGTCAAACCATAATCAATAAAGCCCTTTCTCCTTAATGAGATTGCATATGCATGGGTACAAATCAATCATCTGCAAAAAAACGTACATTCTGTTGTAACATACTGTTGACTAAATGTTTATAAAGTTGTGACAGTAACTTAAATGCATACAGCACCTTCAAATGCCAGGCACATGAATTAACTTTGTGAAAATATGTCCGAAATATCTGTTTGGTGTGTTTTATCAATTAGTAGGAATCCTGAACTAATGAGTTACTTGAGATTATATAAAAAAATTACGTATATATACGAACATTCGCCAATAATACACATGTGTGGTAACTGTATTCACTACCTGTATTATAAGTAATGACTCACTATTGGTTAGTCTACAATATTGTTTTATGTTAGTGATTATATGTCACATTTAATCCAGGAATTGCACATTTATTCAGAACTTTACTAATGATTTATTTTTGTAGACACATTTGCCTATAATACCTACTAGGTAGTGAATCAATTTAGGTCAGTCTACAATTGTTTTGATTTCATAATTCTAAGTCACATTTAATCATATATTATTCAGATATTTATTAATGTTTATTTTTTTGTAAATATATTTGCCTATATTTTATGTTACTTACCAAGCATTCAACGTACTTGTTAGCTTGCTGTATACATTTCCTTTAGCGGAATATGATCAGCTCCTTTACAAATCAAGTTGCTGTAGAGTTGTAGGAGCAACAATCTTCACCCGTTTCATTTTCAAAATAGCTTTCAGTTTTTTTATCCACACCTTCATACAATTTAATGTCACTTGTTTGTCGAAGTGGTAAGTTTGAAAATATGTTGATATTTGTGTATTGTCATTAATAATTCGATCTTAAAACGGAAATCAGACATCATTGTTTTCAAATAAAAATGTTATGAATATGTATAATTTGTAATAGTTCGCGTCTTTGAATATATTTTATTAATAAATGCATATTTTCAGAGTTGTTATTTCAATGTATCGCTTTGTATTAAATAGTCTATAGTTATATTAAAATAAGGCATTATATCAAGTGTGCATTACTCCTTATCAGCTGAATCTTTGTTACTGTTTCTCTGCTGTCACGGTATGCCGGTATATATCGGGTGAGGTCAAGTCTGGGTGTTAGTGTTAGTGTTGGTGTTGGTGTTAGTGTTAGTGTTACCACTGATCGCTAACACCAAGCCAGGTGTTAACACCAGTAGTGTTAACACTAACACCGGCCGTGTTAACACTAACACTGGTAGTGCCAGGGGTTTATGAATGCACTCTGAGGTGGTGGTACACAGCTACTCTAGATAGTATCGTTCTCTTGCTCTTGATGTGCAAATGCTTACATTAGATTCTGAATGTGAATATATGAAGGCTACACGAGAAACAATGGAGATGGTAGAGAAAATGTCCATTTTAACCATTTCACATCTTAGAAACATGTATAATTACTCCAAGATTTAACCTGGCCTTCGTGGCTTTATATAGGTGGCTAACATATGGGTGGGGCAAAAACTATGGACGCTATGGCCGGGATACACGGTGGTAGAGGAAAAACCTGGGGCGGGATGGGGACCCTCGCCCCTACCCCACCTGTTCATACGCCTATGATCGAGTGTTAAATCAAACGCGAACCCAGCTATGAGATTTTAGTGTAAAGGAAAAACATTATATTTTCTGTGTAATTTTATAAAGTACATAGCCGTACGCCGTTGGGGCACATTTTAATGAACTGATAATCTGTATTAAGGTTAAACTTATTTGAGACACATATTTGTGTGTCACGTACAGATAGTGCCCCGGTCTCCCCTATACCTGAAAAGATAAAGACTTGGAATGCGATGCTAAATTTGATAAATAGGTGAACTAGTCTTCAGGAATTTGTATTTTTTATTATAACTATGTTTTCAGACTTGCCGTTAACCGAAATTGAATGTTACCAGCAAACAGTCTTCAAAATTTACCACATGGGATATGTGAATCAAACTATACCAGCTCATATGTCTGATTATTTTGCAAGGGAGGTAATTCAAAATCGCATGCCATTTTACTTTAAACTTATATTGTTTATAGTTCTAATATTTAATATCCGGTACGTTACACGTTTAAAAGTAGCAGACCACCTCCCCCCTCTACGTGATAACCATGCCACCTCTGGCTTCTCTCTACATATTTGAGGTAAATAACTATTTTCTATATAGACAAAAAAAATAAGCTGGTGTCCCACAATAAAGTACAGAATGGCATAAGGCTATATAAAGTACAGCACAAAGTGTGCCGGAAGTAAAAGAAATTATGCTTTAACTTGTATTAGCTGCAAGCACTAACACCGAGACTTCACCTCAACAGTGTGCTAACCTCTAGAGGTTAGCGCCAACACCAAGCTAGATATAACTATAAGTGACTAAATTTTCATCTGCCAGGGAACATATAAGCTAATAACTCATTCACATCAAGTAAATTAAGCTTATTTTATGCTGATTTGAATATCTATTCCTATTTTATTCGCTAATGACTTATGTGAAAATGAAGGCAAAAGCAGGGGTTGGTATTAACACTAACACTAACACAATATGTGGTGTTAACACCAGGCGCTAACACGGTGTTAACGCTAAATCTGGTGTTAACACTAACACGAACGTCGAGGTCAAGTCCCGGTGTTATCTCAGTGTTAGTGTTGCACTAACACTAACACCCAGACTTGACCTCACCCAATGTGTGTCTGTTGATATGAATATGAGTGCTCTGCCCTAGCACGTTGTAGGGGGTGGGGTGGGGGTGGGTGGGGGTGTCATAATGTTGCTAGCACATACGGAGGCTTGTCATCACTCTGATTGAGACGATGGTCAGTCGCTACTAGAAGCTTACTATCAGTACCAGTGGTATGTTTATTCAATAGGGGTTGCGCGTGGCTGTAGCTAGCGTAGCAGTCAACATGCATTCACATATTTTACTTGTTTCCCTATCTGAACTTCTATACCCACCTATCTACAATGCTATACAACATATCTGTACTGGTAATCCCGTCTATCTACACTGCTACTCCGGCTATCTACTCTGCTACCCCACCTATCTACGCTGCTACCCAGCCTATCTACGCTGCTATCATCGCCTAGTTATAGGCTACCCAGTCTAACTGCCCTGCTCCCCAGCCTATCTACACTTTACTATCAGATGACACATTTGAGATATATCCAGAAGGAGTTCTCAGATCCATCCGACTAGAGCCTCTAAGTACTACTATTTACTTACTTACTTACTACTGCTGCTACTGCTGCTAATACTGCTACTACTACTACTACTACTACTACTACTACTACTACTACTACTACTACTACTACTACTACTACTACTACTACTACTACTACTACTACTACTACTACTACTACTGCTGCTGCTGCTGCTGCTGCTGCTGCTGCTGCTGCTGCTGCTGCTACTACTACTACTACTACTACTACTACTACTACTACTACTACTACTACTACTACTACTCCGGCAACGGCAACGGCAACAGCTACCACTATTAGGGACTATTATCCCTAAGATTAACATATTTTACCACTCCTCCTTTTGAGGAATTTCATGTCAATCACTGTCAGCTTCTTGCTTTGTAGTCCAATGCTTCGGATGATCCAACGTTTGATTGCCACTATGTGTACGTGGTGGTATTCACATCGTGAAATGACTAAGATCAGTTAGAATCGTGATCTCAGAAAAGATTTGTTTAATTCTAAGATTAATTCTCACATTTCAACATTTAGACCAATAAGGTAACACATGAATTTGAATTTATTTCTAAATGCCAATGGGCAACCTTCATATTGTCTGCCACAAATCCTAACCCACAGTTAATTAAACCTACTTATAAATACAACTGAATCGGCTATACTTATGCTATGTACCCACCCCATATAATATTGACGTTTATCGACACTAATTGTTAATCTTGAAATAATCCGCGTTTTCCAATTTGTTTATTAATAGAGGAACCAAATCTCTCAGTCAAGTATATTACGGCATAATCAAATATATCACACGTGGTGGGGGTGGGGTGGGTGAGGGGGCACAGCTAGACGTGGATTCATCCATTTCGCAAGTCTAGCTTCAGCATCTTTGTGGTCTGGCGATCGAATATCGTATGATAAAACCATCAATCCACACAAAGGACACGAAATACACAACTACTCTAGATAGTATCGTTCTCTTGCTCTTGATGTGCAAATGCTTACATTAGATTCTGAATGTGAATACATGAATGCTACACGAGAAACAATGGAGATGGTAGAGAAGATGTCCATTTTAACCATTTCACATCTTAGAAACATGTATAATTACTCCAAGATTAAACCGGCCTTCGTGGCTTTATATAGGTGGAGAATTATTTGGCTGAACGTATTTGTTGTAACACTAACACAATACATTGCTGACAAAAAATTGAAAAAAAATGTATCAACTGAATTTCCATTATATTACTACGAAATTATCCCGCCCTGTTTACAAACATGATTTGTTTATGTGAAAAATGGTTAACTCATTTACGTTCACACGCTGGGTGCTTAGATCTATCGAGATAAAAGACTTCTATGTAGATATATACCGTCTAATAAATGCAAACAAATATTCGAAAAAGTTGAATAAGGACCTTCTGGCCGCAAAATCCAATTCATATGACGACTACATTGAATTAAGAGCTCAACTCTCTTCATGGTCACACATAAATGGTATACAATGTATTCGTTATAAACATGTTGTACCGTGCTATGACTATTAAGATTTATTTTCTTTGAATTCTAGTCTAATAATCTCTGAAACATTGTACTTATATATCCTTATATGGATGTGCTTAATTTACAAACATACATTTTCTCGTCTACATTAATCCATGAAATTCAGGAAAGAATATGTGTCAGAATAACCGATTACACAGCTGCTGTTAACTACTTAAAGTATCGTGATCACAAGTATTAATTAAAGTTTTGTTTACGATTTTTCATAATAATATCATGTGTTCAATTCTGGAGTGAAATCGCATGTCTTTTCAGCTGATTATATACGCTAAGATAATGTACTTGTATGTGTGATTTGTGTTACTATGTGACTATGCCTGATGTAAGTACAGTTCAGCTCATAAATATGTTAAAGTATTTCTACAACAAAAGTAGAAATATTTTATGTGGCAAGAAATGTTCTCTTGAATAGTGTGAACATAATTGGATTGTAAAACATTGCCGCCTAAGGCGGCAATGTCTTCCGATCCAATTATGTTCACAATGTATCTAACAGTACATTTTGTTTTGCGTTCGGAAACATTCTGCATGATTTCTGAGTTGTACTGTAGCTCTAATTTAAGCCATCACATATCCAAATATGGGAGAACTGAATATCACGGTCCCTTATAAACATCAAGAAGATTTGCTCATATTTAACATCAATGTGCCGGAACTTCTCCACAAACAACTTCCCACAATCTACCATTTGTCAGGATTCATTCTTAATATCTGTCTGCTCATCTATTTCTTATTGTCACGGAAATACCGGCAGCCTGTGTTCACTCTGTTAACCAGTCTGGCTCTATCAGACATGACCTGCTGTCTCGCTGGGGCTGCGTATGCGGGAGTTTTGTTTCCAATTATGCCCATTACAACACCTGGGGCAGGTGTGTTGTGTCATCTAATAATCTTCATTATATTTTATGGTTAGCTAGGAAGTGGGTATAATCTGGTTTTCTTCGCTGGTCTTCGGCTGTATCAGTTGGTGTTTCCTCTCAAAGCTCGAGTTAATGTCACGTGTAGTTTTGTGGCAAAGATGTGTTTATGTATTCACGTCTTGACCGCAGCGTATGCCCTACCCTTCGCAGTCCTATTCAAAGCAATTACCACACCACTGATTAAGAATGGAGACATTTACAGGTAACAGCTACCTAAAGGACCTCACCTGGAACATATTCTCAACAATTATTCCATGTATTGCCATTGTACTTCTCCACATATCCAAACACATAGCAGTGTCCTGCTCTACAGAGGTATCTCATGAACAACATAATCAACGAAATACGGATGTTCGAGCAGTGTTTATTGTCATTATTCTGTTTTATATCACGTGGTGTGTACCGAATATGTATATGCTTATTCAACACTTTCTAATAGAGGATTATTCCTTTGTACATGACCGTCTCTACCTGGTGCTTGTTCAGGTAATGTTTAGTAATAGTTCATTAAATCCCTTAGTTTATGTTTTAGCAGCAAAATCGATACGTGACGATGCTATAAAGCTGATATGTTTAAATAAATCAGACGTAAAGAAAGGTTAAGTGATAGCAAAATCTATGATAACGTGCATGTAAAGTTCTGTGCTTAGATAAGTAATTATCTTTTACCTACTGAAGAGAAGAAGGTAATAAAATACTCTATGCAGTGAGTACATAAAGAATATCTGTGGACTGGGCGTACTTAAATCAAATGACTAAAAGTAGGAACTCAGGTAAATTGCCAGTTGTTTTAATTTTGGAGAAATTTACGTGTGTTTTCATATGCTGCTATTGATTAGATGACGATCCAATACTGGGCTTCGATTTGCCACTTAAATATCCGACGCTAATATCAATTACGTCACTCGGTAACTGACGTCACAATCACAATGGCGTGCTATAAATCCGCCATGAACATCGAAAGGTGCACCAAGTGTACGAATATTATCCTTGATAAATTTATAATTAAAAAAAATAATACACAAATTCAGGGAAACTCGTGAATTGCCGACTGAAATACTACTAGCATTCAGGCAAAAACATTCTACGTAATCAGGCAGCATATACTTGATTCTGCTCCTAGGTATATGCTCCTTAAGCAGAGACAAGCCTATGGCAGTGGTATACGTTTTGTCATTGGGCCAGATTAAGTGATCAGACCTCCTTCTGCATACACCGCCGATCGCCTTGCAACCATAAACTTAGTCATGCCATCACCACACCATGCTGCTGTCGAAGCGCATGACTCACATATTGCGAAATCTCATAGAGATACTTCACTAGTCAATAGGGGAATCCAATTTGACGATCAAGAATTGACGCCATAACCAATTATATCAAATATAGGTTGTCCAAACCACATTGTCCACAATCCACACTCATAATTGGCAGAAATATTCGTCATAAACATGGAATGGTCGTCAAGTTGTGCGAATTTTATGTTTAATAAACATTTTGTTGAAAACCTTGAAACTAATTTGACTGGGCGATGTTGCTGCCCCCCTCCCCCCTCCAACCCACCGCAGTCAAATTAGTTTCAAAAGATTTAACAGCTTACCGTTTAAAGGTTTCTAGAAATTGTGATTTACTGGAGTTCATAGTTCGATCGATCCAAACATGTGAGAAATGTGGGCGGAGCTTAGCTACAGATGGGCGGGACAAAGCTTAAGCTGGATTCATCGATTCCATCTGGGAGGACCATTCCACAATAAGATTATTCACATGTCGCGTCTTCAATCGAGAACGTAAGAACACGTGCACAACGCATGTGAGCTAACCTGTGGATCAGATCCTATGGTTTTGGACAACTGCTATGACAATGGTGAGTCATAGATATTGTTGGGGATCTGGCAGTCTAAAGCCGAAAAGAACATCTAGGCCTCTCCCCAACTTGTGTCAAATATGCTCGAATGACACGAAAGACTATGCCAAATGTGAACCTATCTCGTAGCAGTGATAGCATTGCTTTAATGATAGCCGTCAGGGTGGCTTTAAACAGGTTGCGTACAAGGTACCCTATCATCGGTGTTATTGTCGTATTTTGTGGTATTTTGGGGTCGGCCATAAATTCTTCTGTAGTCCCCGCATCACATAGATCTCAATAATGTTTTGAAAACTTAAATAAACAAAATCTAAGTTGTTGGTTATTATGAATGTTGTTATTGTTACTCCTGTACTATCGCATGTGCGAGTGGTGCAGTAGTGCTGTTTGGCTTGGGATGCGCGTGGATTAGTGGAGGTGGGATGGGGGTGGGGTGGTGCGGGGTAGGGTGGGGAGTTTGGGTTGGGTTGGGTGGGGGTGGGGTGGAGAGTAGTTTTATTGGGTGATGAGATAAACCGAGAATAAAAATTTGGTCACATTAAAACAATTAAATTAAAGTGTTACCTTTAAGGAGTGGTAACATCGAAAGTAATGCTATCAAATCAAGAAGGAATAAATTAGGTTGCCATGTGAAGAAAAAGATCAAGAAACGGGGAAACGTGTACTGTAACTCTAGTGTATGTAAACAAAATGTCCTCAGCTTAGAGCGTAGAATCATAACCTGTTGCTTTTGAAATGATAGGATGAGGGCGACTGTCGCTGGTTATGTATTTAAGGGCTTAGCTTTCGGTGTCGTCTGTCAGGAGGCGCAGTCAGAGGGAGAAATTACAAAGTAAGATATTATAAATTAAAACATCATTCGGCGACATAAAACAAATTTCGGCATTACAAAACGACGTTTGACTTCATTGAGCGGCATGTTTATTAAATAGTAAAACATACAATTCATACAATAACGCTTAGTCCGTCATCAATTATACGATCGTTACGAAAATATCTACGCCATTCACGACGTCATTGATTATGATGGCATCCTATACGTCACGTAGCTGATTGTGACGTCATATGACTGCTGGAGAAACTGGAAAGGTCTATTATAGGTCAAGATTGAAACAGATATGAAAACTAATTTGTGAGAAGAGTGCAGGCCAAAGCATGCATATCTGTAACAAGATGGTAAATGCCGTGTCTAACTTTGGAATCGATGATTTGCAAACACAATGTATTATCTGTTGGACAGAACTCCATTAAGACCCGTGTTCTTTAAAATCAATTTGAAATATGGTATTATTATACTTGAGTATATGGTCGACGCAATGGAATATAACTAAATGTAGTAGACTCATAACATTTCTCAATCCAGGTTAACCTATTGAAAAATGCCACTGATAAATATAGAAATGCGACGCGGTAGTAACTTGTAATACAACTACCTTTCTATACTAATCAGCTTTTGAGGCCACACTATGGTGGTGGTACATTCTGATAACCTCTCATGATGAACCGTCACCTTAGTCCTTGGCTATGCAAGCAATTGTCAGTCATAGAAAACCTCTTCTCGTTGGTGCCCCTTCTGATAATTTTGCAGCATTATTTAGTATATAATCTAATTATTTAGCAGATTACACGTCCAGACATCTATCAAAATCTGAAAGCTGTTTAAACCACTAACATACTATATCCGAACTGCATCTATGGCTGCAGATGGTATTTTTTATAATTTCTGTATACGACCTGTTTGTTCATTAAATATTGGGGTAATGGCCTATCCAGCTTTAGCTATGCCCCGTTCATCTCTAGCTAAGCTCGACCCACACCTCGCTCGTGTCGACATCTATCGATCGCTGAACTCCTTGACTACCGATTTCCAGCAAAAATATACAGGTGAGTTGTTGAATATTTTGAAACCAATTTACATGGATGTGGCAACCGCGTCCATTTAAATTAGTTTCAAAATAGCCAACTGCATCATTATTAAATAGTAACAACACACAAATAATGCAATAACGCTATTATGCGTTCGTGGCGCACCTATCTATGTAATTCACGACTTCATTGATTATGACGCGATCATACACGGCGTAGTTGATTATGACGTCATGTGATGGGTGAATAAGCTGGAAAGGTCCATTGTATGATATGGCGCACACATCACAATGTCTGTACAGCAAGTAAATTACTGTTTTCCACATGCTTTATCCTGGACAGAATTACCATTTAACACGTTGAGCCCTGAATTTCCAGTATCTCCAAATCAGTGAAGCTATACATGTAAGCGATGGAAAACCTTTAAATAAATTTGACAAGAACTTGTTGATGACATTAGTAGTAATAACATTCAGTCAAATTGGTTTCAACATATTCAGCATATTTTGGTGTTTTGGCCATTTGTGCTCAAAGGGTTAATGAACTATGTTTCGTTTACAAAATGGTCACTTTTTATCAATCACGTTATTGTGTCCGACAAACTGATCACACTTTCCAGTGGAACTTTCCAGATTATCCTGCGATCATATGACGTCATAATAAAGTACGTGACGTGTAGGATGGTGTCATAATCAATTACTTCCTGAATAACTTATATATGTTCGTCACAAACTCCTAATTGATGACGGATTAACAAACATGTTTTTGACTATTTTGAAACAAAAACCCAGTCAAATTAGGTTCAAAATATTCAACACTTTACCTGCCTAGTTTTCTGGAAATTAAGATTCAGAGAGGGCAGCGTTCGATCGATCCGAACACGTTCACAGCATAGGTGGCGCGAGCTTAGCTAGAGATGAGCTGGGCATAATTAAGACAGGATTCCTCAATTTTCTTACTACGATATTAACGCTTTGGTCTGATGAATTTGCAGATTAGATTATCCACTCCCAGGTAAGCGCTTGAATATTTTCAAACTAATCTAGCAGGAACATGTTGCAGCGATATGCACTTTCGATATACACAACATAATGTTTAGTAATCATAAATGATTTTTTTTAAATCAGTCTTTCGGTTTCAAAGGATTACATTTGTAATACTTTTTAAATTGAGAAATCCAGTTATAGCTATGCCCCGTCCAACTTTAGATAAGGTCCACCTCCACTTCGCCCGTGTTGAGATCCCTCGATCCCTGAACTCCCTGATTATTAATTTCCACAAAACTATACAGGTGAACTGTTAAATGTTTTGAAATAATTTGACTGTGTGCTGTTGCTGCTTATGACAGTAACAGTCCTCAAGCAAATTAGTTTCACAATATTTAACATCATGTTTATTAAATAGTAAAGACTTACAATGCATGCGTACAACAACGCTTAATTCATTACTTATGCATTCGTGGCGAACTTGTCTGGATAAACTGGAAAGGTCCATTACTGACAGTTTCTAGTGTCTCAAATGTCTGCGATATAACGTATACACAAACAATACGCATGCATACCTTAGACATAATGTATGCAAATTAGACAAAGTATTGCCATAAATCTATTCGGTATCTTGCATGTGAATACACATTATGTCGTCATCCTAGGGTCATAATAATGTTATATATTAAACTTTGAACAAACCTTTGTAGCCAGCGGTATTGGTATCAGAATCAATAGTCGTCTTATTTTACATTGACATCTTCGAATGTTATGCACCCTGACGTGTATATCTAGAGCAGGTCTGAACATGCCCGCTATATTAATGAAATATGTAGGCGAGTTATGCAATAGCGATGTTAATGCACTATGTTGTTCCTATGGTTTAGTAATACGAACATTTTCGTTATAGAGACGAGCATACATACATGAATAATACATGGACGTGCATAATACAATTGCCATCAATCCGAGAATAACTATTTATGACTTGTTATCATATGTATCTATAAACCTTCTTACATTGGAATCGATTGAAAGAATTGGTATAAGTTCGGTTGCTGTTATGGTTTCAAGTTGAATGGCTTATTCAACAGTATTCAACAAAGACTCTGTCTATAGTGAAACGGTACTTTGATAAATCAGCGATAATCGCCAATTAATGCCATATATGCTTAGCCCAGGAGTTATTTCCTGTAGAAGCCATATTTAAGAATTTGGCTCAACCCACACTACAGAAAATGTTTGGCTGCATATTCCGTTCGGGCACACCTGCCAGAAAACTGCTAAATACGGTGTAATGCGCGATTTTTAGCGTCCAATATTTGATCTGCTATGTGCGTGGGATTCTATCTTTGATCTTAAGAAATAAGGTGCTAAATTAACTGTAATATATTCCTCTATCAGTTTGTTCTATATATAGCTTTCAGGTGCGTGCGTGCGTGCGTGCGTGCGTGCGTGCGTGCGTGCGTGCGTGCGTGCGTGCGTGCGTGCGTGCGTGCGTGCGTGCGTGCGTGCGTGCGTGCGTGTGTTTCAGACGTGGGATAATCTATTGAGAAATCAGTTGGAACAACATAGCAGCATAATAACTCACATCCAGTGTGTGTGTGCGTGCGTGCGTGCGTGTGTGCGTGTGTGTGTGCGTGTTTGTGTTCTAGAAGCAAATAGCGAATCATAGTAGCCTAAGTTGCCAAATCTATTCCCAGTAATGTGTAATATTAGAGTGGCCTATAGTGGTACCCTTTTTGCTAAGATACACCCGATGGTTATGTAGATATTACATATACAGGTGTTTTTTCTATATAAAGCTATTACAATAGTCTCGCGAGACTTCAAGCTGTCGAAACTATTATATATAAAATGAGTAAACCTTTTCTTGACACCACGGACAAATATCCATACATGTTTGGTCAAGATCCTTCCAGTTGAACCTGTGTTATTATACAGGACACACACACACGCGCGCGCGCACGCACGCGCACACACGCGCGCGCACGCACACACGCACGCACGCACGCACGCACATTCTTTATATATAAAGCGATTACAATACTCTCGGAAGACTTCAGGCCGTCGAAACTATTATATATATATATAATATATATTTGTACTATTAGAGTGGCCTATAGTGGTACCCTTTTTGCTAAGATACACCCGATGGTTATGTAGATATTACATATACAGGTGTTTTTTTATATAAAGCTATTACAATAGTCTCGCGAGACTTCAAGCTGTCGAAACTACTATATATATATATATATATATATATATATATATATATATATATATATATATATATATATATATATATATATATATATATATATATATATATATATATATATATATATATATATATATATATATATATATATATATATATATATATATAGTTTCGACAGCTTGAAGTCTCGCGAGACTAGTGTATCTGAGCTCTGAACAAAAAGGGTACCACTATAGGCCACTCTAATAATACAAATATGTATATTATATATGTACGTATATATATATATATAAATAATAGTTTCGACAGCTTGAAGTATCCCGAGAGTATTGTAATCGCTTTATATATAAAGAATGTGTGTGTGCGCGTGCGTGCGTGCCTGCGTGCGTGCGTGCGTGTGTGCGTGCGTGCGTGCGTGCGTGCGTCCGTGCATGCGTGCGTGCGTGCGTGTGTATGTCCTGTATAATAACACAGGTCCAACTGGAAGGATCTTGACCAAACATGTATGGATAGTTGTCCGTGGTGTCAAGAAAAGGTTTACTTATTTTGACGTCAAAAGGTCAAGGGGTCAGAGTTCACGATCATCAAATAGAGTGTGGCACGATAACGGGAGTTCTACTTCACCAAACTTGACTGGGAGGTTGCCCCTGAGGGAGATATAGATTGATTTTGGTGTCAAAGTATCATAAGTCAAGATTTTCTAAAATGGCAGACTTGCAATCCCCTGGAATGCTTGTTTGAATAATTGCCATCTCTGTCATCTCAAATTTGCCGGTATAGCTGTTGCTTCCTATGGTGACAAGTCAAAATATTTTCAAAATAGTTAATGCCTTACCGGTGCCTGCATGATTGTCTTGAACCTGAGATTTCTTGTATACTATGTTTCATGCACTTAACGTGTTAACTGTAGTTGCCAGAATTATGCCCAATTACCTATTATGTATGAACTAATGCACTTGTTACTAAAATATCATAAATCGAAATAATATCTGTTAAGTTTTGAAGAACTACCATAACAACACTGTTCATCGTAGGCAACCATTGTCCCTAGTCCGTATCATAATCACCATCACTTTCGTCATTAGAATTATCGTGAACCATGGTATTGATTGGTTCTCAGTCATATGCCATACAAACACACGGCTCTGAATATGCAAGTCAGTTCACCTGACATGTACAGTTATTACGACGGTACGCTGTAGTAGCACACCTCGTGGAGCTGGGTCTTTTGTCATCATCGTTGATCGCAGTCGGGCGTCTTTGAGCTCACACTCATGATTTACAAGTGATGGCATATCCTGTTTGGATTTAAGTGCTTTCCTCCACACCAGTGCTTGCTCTTTTTATGTGAATTGCCAGGCTCTCAGATATAGGTGGTAGAACTTCAATTGTCTGTTTCTTTTGGCAGAGCAACCAGTACCGCGCATTATCTGAGTTTTGTCACAGCCTTTGGTGATGTAGTATATAGGTTACAAATAAAATGCTCGGATTTATGCATGTATCATGGATTGTTCTGTCAATGCACAGATTCTCCTCGAATTTTTATAATGTATCCTGATGTTCCTGGTGGTTCCGGAGTGTGCTAAGTGATTTCCCTTTACCGAATACATACATGACGCTTGTGGAGTCGCATCCTGTAAGAGCATGGTGTACAGGCAGAGCAGTGCAGAGTACTGTGGCTAAATGATTTACGATGAATGAATGCAATGAATGGATAGGAATCTTGCTTTATCCTTCCCACCTGTACGAAACCATAGCTCCTTGCATTCTAGTGAAATGAAAGACCCAGAGCAATGCCACATCTGTGTCTGGCGTAGAACTACAATGCTACTGCATTCAGACGAAGCATGTTTGGCATGAAGCAGAATTCTAGTATCTGCTTATTCGTAACCTGAGACCAATGCATCTATTTTTTCACAAACGTCTTTGGTGATATATACAGTATGTTCGCCATCTTGAAAGCCACCACCAATTATTAATTATTGGTCAACACTAAGTTTAGTCATACCGAGCTGATACCAACTGTTCGACCCGAAAGAACCCAGATTTTATTTATTTTTAGGATTCTGAATATATGCTGTCCACTCTCATGGAATTGGTGTTTTGGATCCTAGAATCATCACTTCAAGTAAAATGCAAATAAAATATAAAATGTCACACAAAGTTTAAAAAATATAGAAATAAGTTGGACCAAATAATAAAAACATAGAAACAGAACTATTATCAGAATAAATTTGAGCAATCCAAACATGATATAAATGAAACATGGAAAATCATAAAATCACTTTTGAATAAAAACAATAGAAAAGACCCAGTTTCTCTACAATAATAAGGTAATCACGGATAACAATGAAATTGCAAACAGTTTCATTCAATATTTTGTTAACATAGGTCCAGATCTCTCAAAGAAAATCATATCTACATCAAGAATTAAATACAGTGATTACCTCACAGATACTTCCGCTTTTTTGCTTATCCTGTTAACAACGAAGACATCTTTACTATACTTAATGCACTTAATCCTGCGAAAAGTACCGGCATAGATGGGTTTAAAGGACCATATTAAACACTGCATATTTGATTTACTAACGCCACTCAACCATATCTGCAATCAATCACTAGTACAAGGCATATTTCCATCAAAACTAAAATCTGCACATGTCACTCCAATATATGAAGCAAAAGACTCGTTCAACTTCACAAATTACAGGCATGTCTCAATACTTCCAATTTTCTCTAAATTAATGGAGCGATTAATGTTTAATAGATTAATCAATTATCTAAAAAAAAAGGAAATTGTATATGCTTCACAGTATGGATTCCGCCAGAAACACTCAACCATGCTCGCACCAGTTGAAATGACAAAAAAAAAAAATTGAATCAATTGAAAAGAAAGAACATATACTGGGCATCTTTTTGGACCTTTTAAAAGCTTTTGATACTATCAATCACAATATATTATTAGGAAAACCTGCCTATTACGGAATCCGAGGATGTGTACTTGCCTGGTTTCAGAGCTATTTAACTGATAGAACACAATGCGTGCTATTTAATGCAACCTGCTCTGAAAATAGCAAATTAACCTGTGGTGTTCCTCAGGGGTCAATTCTTGGTCCTCTGCTGTTTTTACTCTATATGAATGACCTGCCCAAAATTTGCCACAACTAATACTGTTTGCCGATAACACCAATGCCTTTTGCTCCACAAAAAACGTAGATATATTATACGAAAGAGTAAATAAAGAAATGGAAGAGGTTATTAACTGGTTCAAAGTAAACAAGCTATCATTAAATGTTGATAAAACAAACTATATGCTATTTTCAAAGTCTAGACAATTAAGAAACAATAATATTCCAAAAATCTATATTAATAAAAAAGAAATTGAAGAAGCTCCTTTTGCTAAATTTTTAGGAGTTTATTTAGACAAGAACCTGACCTGGGGCAAACAAATTGAGGTAGTCACAGCTAAAGTAGCAAGAGGCATGGGGGTCATTCAAAGACTAAAGTCATACCTAACACAAGCCACCATTAAAACCCTGTATTCCACATTGCTCCTTCCACACCTAACATACTGCAATGCCATCTGGACTAACACACAAAAAAACAAATTAACAAAATTGCAAAGCATGCAGAAAAAATGCATTAAAATGTTCTCAAAAACAGCAAAGGGTCAAACCATCTTCAAAACAAAAAAACTTCTTAAACTCACAGACATAGGCAAGTCACAGATGATCAACATTTCCAGAGCCTTTCATCACAAAATCCTACCTAAATATATAACCCACTGCTTTGCAAACAACATCGAAACCCACACATATAACACTAGAAACAAACACTACCATTTTGTTGGTGTCGTCAAAGCGTGGAATAGTATAAATAAACACACACGAAAAAAAATACTAACACTAAAATCACACAAAGACATAATTAAAACTAGCATACTCAAAATATACTAGATCTTGAAAACACAATGCCAAGATAACTAAGAGCACACACTCCTGTATCATTGCCATAACTAGTATCATAACAACCACCAACTACTACTACTACTACTACTACTACTACTACTACTACTACTACTACTACTACTACTACTACTACTACTACTACTACTACTACTACTCCACCATAATGCACTATTACAGCTATCGTGACTACTGCTTCCTTCAATCTGACGCACCTCAACAAGTGCTACTACTAAATAGCAACCTATGGGTTGAGCTAGGGTAATTAGCATGCATGACCCCCATCCCCTCCCCCCCCCCTCCAAATATAAATCTCTACTCTCAATAACTAAAAGGAAAAACATAGATGTATTGCATCGTTTGTTCTTTTCTCTATGTTTACTTAGCTCCATACCGTATCTGTACATTCACAAGTATGTCTCACATTCTATGCTAAGCTGTGTGTATAATTGTATATGTATGTTTAATGTCAGGTGTCCGCCACCACTATAGGCAATGCCTTCGGCGGACAACCTGTATGTAAAGTATGCAAATTGGTATCCAAGAAGCAAATAAATAATATTGAATCTTGGATCTTGAATCATGAGGGCCTTCTCCTTGTTCGTTATACAGCCGTAATAAAAATCTCTTTGTACTGGTCGAACACAACATCAACTTGATTCCAACTATGCTGGCTCAGCGGAGTTGTCACAATATAACAGCGTTTCAAGGCTAGCTCCTCAAAATTCAAGTCACCACCACTCCTTACCATTTGAATCAGTGCCATCAATAATGTAAATTGTTTTAATGAATTTGTCTATGTAGTTGCATTCTGATGTTACCAACATTTTCTAGCTCGGTCAATGATGTACTCTTGGTTGCTTTCCTCAGTGCGCCGTCTGCATGGTACAGTAAAAATTGAACAGTTGAAAGCTCAAAGGTAAGTATTTGGTGTAAATAAATATCTCTTCCGCGTGAAACAATTATCAACCGCCCGAACAAGTTACGATGATTGTAGTTAACTTCTCATCCGCCATTTTAGGGGTATTTTCTGTACCATAGTAGAAAGTGTTTTGATCTTTACAGGAGGTAATGTGTTCCAAAAGCTCACCACTTTTGCGTTCAGGTTTTGTTCAATACATATGCGCATCTGTTCCTTTCCCATACTGTATGCCTTTAGCAATCGACTGTCGATCTCGGATGGTGCAAAAGCGCATATTGCGATGTTGATCAGTAGCATGACAGCTGTCGTGTCATCGTCATCATCACTGATTAAGAATGAATTAGTTATCAATCCACACTCAAAAACAGAAAGCATCCATCGAATATCCCCTTCATCCCGATTTAACTTAGCTTCCTTGCGTTTCACTGACATCACAGTAGCAGTAACTCCACGCATGCCCTTAAGGCCTGTTGTAAGTGCAGACCTCGCATGGCTTGTCAGGAACCAACGGGCAACAGATTTATCCCTGACTTATCCCAACAATCCCAGCTTTAACTTTTGAATGCCATTTCTGTCCACACCTGAGCAAATGATTGATTTGATCGACTGGTAGCATGATTACCATTTCCAAATCTCCTAATTTAGTGAACACTGGGATGTTACTGCGATAGCTGATGCATATCAGCAATGTATACTAGGAGCCAGCGTGCATAGTTTGTTCTATCAAAACAATAGTAATGTGGAGCCAATGCTGCCGTTGTTGATAGGTGGCGTCTTTGGTATCGAACAATGGTGGCGGTATGTGTGGTGTGCTTACCATCCACAATGTGTTCATTTATATCATTGTTATCACCAGAGGTTTGAATAAATGCACCAGAAGAAATGTTGGATGGAATGATAATTCCTTGCCTTTTTTACTTGGCTAGCGCTTCCTTTTGCCAGGTTAATATTCATCGCCTCTATCTCATCATATGAAGAGCAGTGCCCCATCCGGTTTAGTAAAGTGATTACCTCTTTTGAACAAATTAAATGACGAACTGTCATAGAGAGACTAGTGTGCTACTCAGTTTTGATACGCGAATGTGAGGATAAATGTAGGACATCCTGAGCAAGAATAAAAATCTTACGCTCATCTGTTTTATTTAATCACTCTGGAGCAAACTCACTATCATCACCAAACTCATGAGTGGAAATAAGCCAACGTAGGAACCTATATAGCTTTTTCTGGAATTAGAGCTTTTGCTGAGGCGAGGATAAGCTTTGCCACATTTATAGGCTTAATATTGATGCCCTTACATTGAGCATTGCCACGTTTGATCAACATTACTGTGCGATACAAAAGACGGGCACACTCTGTCTGGTTGGGCATAGTTGTTTGGTCACCTGTAGACTTACTTTGCATAAATCGGCGTTCTGTTTGTTGAAATGCTGCGGTAAGAACGTCTTGTAAGAATATTGAACTCGAGTATATTAATTCACGTTTGATTTTTTGCGCGCGGCTTGTGAAACACTACATTATTTTCAAAAAATTTGAACACTCTGTTTTTCCAGCAGACGGACGGATTTGTTTAATAGGAAATCCACGCCATATGACTTGCCATCATTTAGTTCTGCTGAATATCGCGAACAAACATTGTAAATGCACCAGAATACATGTCCTCATTTCTGCCTTCTTTGAATGTTCAATAGATGTACAGAAGAGGTATAAACTCAACGGTATAAACATGTATTAGTTTTTTCACTTTGCTATCCGTTTTGTTTTTGCAAAATATATACTTAGACCAGTCAGTAACTTAAGCTTGCGATTTTGACTGTCTCTCAGGTTTTGATATATGTCTATCATCAGATCGTGAACCTTCCGAAGAAGACGGGCAATGCGCTCGTTTTGTTAAACTGCTTACGTTTTGCTTGCTTAGAAAGTGTTGTAACAGTTTGGATGTCAATATATATATATATATATATATATATATATATATATATATATATATATATATATATATATATATATATACACACACGCACTCGAGCATTAGCAGTTCTGGCAATAATTGATCATAGGATTCATCACGCCTTTTCTGAAAGGCACAAATCAGTTTCTGTATCGAAGATTCCAAAGTGTCTTTTACTATCGTTCTGGCAAAGCACAACTTTGTTAATGTTTGTTCTCTTCTGTCTTTTAGCGGGTAATACCGTGATTACACCACATTCCTCATCACGCGAGTTGCTACCGGCGTTTAGCAATCACTCCTGAAACATAAGAAAATGCACTTAAGTCGCACCAATATATATATATATATATATATATATATATATATATATATATATATATATATATATATATATATATATATATAAATATATATATATATATATATATATATATATATATATATATATATATATATATATATATATATATATATATATATATATATATATATATATATATATATATATATATATATATATATATATATATATATATATATATATATATATATATATATATATATATATATATATATATATATATATCCTTCATATTATGCTGTCATCTACTACCATATTTGTTAAGATCCACGTAACGGTTATGGCGATATCATCAAAAACATAACCCCACCCCCATAGCGGGTCAAATCTATTTGAATGAGTTAAATCGCGCAAACGCCTATTGAGAACGATGTCATGCTGTACAAAAAAGTGATACCACAATTTGTCCTTACACCTTCCTTAGCAGTGCTCAGGAAGGCTGGCTCTAACAGAATATGCAGTCAGACTTTGTCTGCAGTGTGGGTTGAGCGGGTTCATTTGTATCTCGTCACTGTTCCTGGACTTTTAATTCTATGTAATATTGCGCTTGTACTCTGTACCCTGTTAGGAAACTATGCTATTCAATATTACCGATTTACCTCTGCAAAATAAGAGCTATCTATGTAGCAAAATTTCACTATCAATGAAGGAATCCAGTTTTAGCCATGCTCCGCCCATCTCTAGCTAAACACCACGCTTTCCTCGTGTTGGGATCCATCGATCTCTGACCTACATGACTATCAATTTCCAGAAAACAATACTGGCATGTAAGCTGTTGAATATTTTGATACTACTTTGCCTGGGTGCTGTTGCTGCCGCAGCAACAGCGCCTAGTCAAATTATTTTCGAAATATTCAACACAATGATTATTAGATACTAAAGACATCCAATTCGTACAACAACGCGTAGTCCGTCATCAATTAAATATTCTTGATGAAATTAGCTGCGTCATTCATGACGTCTTTGGTTATGACGTCATCCTACACGTCACGTAATTGATTATGCCTTCATACGATTGATGGGTAAACTGGAAAGGTCAAGTAACCAAGAAATTGATGACTAGATGTTTGTATATCTTGAATATGATATTGCAACACATTTAATCTGCAATGTCTTCTAAGATGGCGATCTAAGATGCTATATTTAGGAACCTAGTGTGGATAACGAACTGGTTCTCCGTGACGTCAAACATGGTCATGGGACACTGACTCACACGGTCATATTGGTTCCAGGAAAAGCCTGGAATAAGATGCACCTATGTGTCGGGTCAAAGATCAACCATATAATGGTGGTTGGTGCGTGAAGGCCTGAAATGAATATGCTCTGTTATAATCAAGGCATGCAAGTGCAGACGACAATCAATAAAAAGGTTGTTAAGCAGCATTAGCATGCGAAACTGTGTATGGCATCCTGATTTATGCGCCTGTCACAGCAGCCTTATTAAGATAAAAATAACAAAATGCACAATCTATCCAGATACCGCCCTTTTAATTTGGATGAAAAATTGTTCCGAGAGATATTCATAGAAGTGGGTGAATGGACGTTGATTGAACGCCAATGACGGAAGTAAATGGCTAACTAATCAAACTCCGCCTCTCAGAGTTAGCAGAGGAACATCAATATAATCAAAACCCGACCTTTTTGCATAAAAGACAAATGCACTTACATTCGTCATCACTTCGACATCTAATGATCATATAGTTAGTTGAACTCTTGATTGTTTAGAGTCTAGAGATTTTCAATAAAACTTTGTTAGAATACATAGTAATATACAGTATTATGCAACGACGTTTCATCTGTAAATTTACTCCGTAGTAATAAAAGTTATACATTTAATTTAACAAGTTATCATTGATCAGACAATGGCAGACTTCCAGAATCAGTCTATAGAAAAGGAACTCTTTTTCCGTATCTTCGATCTTCTGTTATTGAGCATCGAGTCAACGGCCCAATCTTGTTACGTTGGTATCAGAGCAAGACTCCAAGCGGCAGTCTTAATATCAGAAATCTTCAGCATGTGAATCTTGTAGAACAGATCAGAAATTTTCGAGATGCAGTTATAAAAAACGCCCAGAGTCAGACAGTCTGGCACACACACGCACGCGTGCACGCACGTGCGCACACGAACATGTACACACGCGCGCACACACGCACACACGCACACACGCACGGCCGCACTCACGTATGTACATAGATATATGCACACACACACGCACGCACGCACGCACACACATAGCTATATGCACCATAAAAATCGTATAAGTTAATATAGTACATTTCTATGATATGCACACCCACGCACACATCCGCGTACCTACGCACGCATGTGCGCACGCACGCACGCACGTACATACATACACACACGCACTCGCACACACACACACACAGGCACGTGCGCGCGCACACGCCCGTACGCACGCGCACATGCTGAAGATGATATGATCGCGAACTGAAGGGGGCGGGCCTGAACTCATGAAAGCGGAAAGGGACAGGGTGGTGGTGGCGGCAGGGAGAGTGGTGGACGTTGTTGAGGAAGCAGGTGGAAGCGGAGGTCAGAGAGTTGGGGAGGGCGGGGAGGATTGGTAGCGATAGGTTGGTCGTGAAAATCACAGTATGGGAATCCCCAGACAATTCCCTTCAAGCGCCACTGCTTCTGGATGACCAAAATAAAAGTGTAGACAACGCGCCAAGAGCGTAGTCGCAGCAGCAAGTCTTTTGAACGGGAAGCTGATCTTCTAAAGTAGGTCCGTTATAGCATAGCGGCAAATTAAATGATTATCATGCAAAGCAGGTAGGAAGCCGTCCACGGCTCTGGTTAGCTTTATTGACGGTTAGATTAGGATCCCCTTTGGCTGAATGGTAGAATAGAAATAAGCATGTGGAGTCTTTTGGCCGATGCGCACTTTGGAAAGTAGAATAGAGTAAGTTAAATCATAACCGTTTTACTGAGCTCAGTTTCTCTTGACAGTAGCCATGGGCAGTTGGAAGGATGGCCAGTGCACTGAGTTTCCATGAGGTAGTCCTTTGGACTCTCGGCCCTGTTAAATAAAGAAAAGCTGCAGAATATGACAAGTATGATCAGCTTGTAGGAGAAGGGGGCGAACCCGCCACCTCTTCAAATGTGAGTGGTCGGACTCCAGATCTCCCGCGCATGTCACATGATGGAGACTGATGAACGTGGGAGAAGGAAGAATGTGCTCACCTTCTCACAAGGCACACATCTCCACCCAATATTATATGAAGACGGGAAATTCCGACACTATTACAAAAATTAACACCCTGCACATACCTCATACATTTACGCCTGCACACCTATAGGCTAGGCACCAGGAATTGAGAAATGAACCGCTCTCACTAACCCTAACCTCCCTCACTTTGCACATTATTTAACATTGACGACTACCAATGTCACCGCGCCCACTCACCTAATCCATTCTCCTGACAATGATTCTTCTAGTAGGAGACATACGCAAAGAGAGGCTGTCTCATTTCCAGGATCTTAATCACACCCATGCCAGGGAGTAAGAGGAAATCGGTTACACGCGCTTGCCAGGCCCATAGCCACCCAGTCCACATATCCCACCCACTGGACCATCCCAGAGCCTACACGCCACACTATTATATTTGTTTCAAAAAGCTACGAATTTTCGAGGAAATGTAAAATTAATGAAAGTTGTTGTCGCGGTGTGACCTGACTTTGCGCATCCCTTAGCGTATAGTCCAGGGAGACAAGTCATTAAAATGCCTCTTCAATAATACCAAACACAACACGAATCGATGAGAAATGAATCTGCTATTTAGAGCACTGAATGTGGTTTAGCACAGAAGGACGGCGTGCTATATGATGTAAGTGAAATCTGGTTACGAGCATCCCATCCATAGCCACCAATAAGCAGCTATATTGCTGATGTTGATAGTAGATTTAGCTGACTGGAATTTAAACATGTTGCTATTTGTTGCAGAATCTGATTATTTGTTTTGAAATAATAGTAGGCTACTAAATGCCCCTTTTGATAATTGTGAGAATGTGTTGAGGCATAGTTACACGCTGACATGTACATAATTAGTCATATAGCAGGGGGATCATTAACTCTCATATCAGAATAGAGGGATTCAGTCTGACAGTCAAGGATATAACGTCATTATAAATTATGTCACATATAGTCTGATGCCACAATAAAATACGTCAAGAATACCATATCTAAGTCCTTCAAATACGCTTAACAGTCCGTCAAGTTGTACAGATCGTATGTATTTACTATTTAATAAACATTCTCTTGAATATGTTGAAACAAATTTGACTGGGCCTTGTTGCTGCAATAGGCAACAATGTCACCCAGCCAAATTATATGCAACATATTCAATAGCTTATCTGTATAGTTTTCTGGAAATTGAGATTTAGTGATTTCAAGGTTCGCTCGATCCCAAATACGGACAGAACGTGAGTGGAGCGTAGCAGGAGAAAACTGTCCGTGCTGCTATGTCGATTCTATGAGTGCCAAGAGCTAGACTACAACAGGGCATTAAATGAATAAGGATTTCCCCGGTTCTTCTGAGCCTATTCAAAGCTCGGTTTGGAATATTAGACAAATGTACCTTTTTCCATATAATTTCTGATTTGTCTATATTATTTCCAACATCTTCCCAAGCTCGGATACATCTCAGATGATTACTTTGTTGATCCTGATGAGACGTATACCAAACATTTGCTATCATTTTACTTGAAATATCTTTATCATCACAAATAATTTTTAATTCGGATTCTTCGTTGGTAATTCACCATTCCAGTTTATCCATACATCACAGGACGTCATAATTAACTAAGTCACGTGTATGCTGATGAATGAATCGATATCGCCCGTCTTTAACGGTTAATAGTCCGACACGTTGTACGAATTGTATGTCTTTGCTATTTATAAACATGCTGTTGCATAGGCAGCAACAACACCCATTCAAATTAATTTCAAAAATATTCAACAGCTTACATGCATAGTTTTCTGGAAATTAATAGTCAGGGAGTTCAGAGATCGATCGACTTGGAGCTTAGATTTAGATGGGCGGGGCATGGCTAAAATTGGAAAGGCCCATTGCCTTATGGGAAGAACCAATTCTGTGGCATTGCCTCCTTGAATTAATCCTTAGCCTCTATTGGACGTACGAAAGTTCCGTAATTCAAGAAATTTCTAGTGATGGTCTTCAGGAGCTGGAAAACGTGTTGACAATATCACATACATATTTAATAACTTGTTTTTGTCTTATGGGGTGGGGTGATACAGAACGTCTTGGTAACGTAATTGGCCATTAAAGTCCATATGAAACCATAATTTTAATAGCGTTTTATACAATATATTTGAAACACAATCAAAATCCGCCTCCCATTTGTGTGTGCGACCATACAAGCAAGGAAATCGGTAATCCAACTCACTATACGTCACTCCAGTGACTGCTAACAAACCCCTGCATAGGACTCAATAGTAAACAAGGAAGATATCGCAAGCTGTGTCGCCGAACTTACCTTTAGTACACGCTATGTTTGTAATTGGTTCTAATATATTGTTTCTTGCTGAATACGCTCGTACGTGTTTCTGTTTTAATAAACAGACTGATTTCATCTAAATTTGTTATTAATGAAATATTTGAAAATCCCGCAAATTTGTCTAATTTTCATTGAAATTATGGTGGCAGGGAGATAAATGCCGTCTGAGAACCACCTGAGCAAATAAATTAGCGTGATTTACGTTCCATACAGGCGATACATTTTGAGTTGGGAATCGATCAGTGCGCTGGTGGCAGTTTGTCAGATATGGAACAAAAGTTGGTTTTGTTATTAACTGAGAACGGCTCACGCGAATCTATTTATGCAAAGTTATATCGGTCACCCACACTTTAAGCTAACCCAGATATTAAATTTTAGAATGCTCTCCCAACATGATGGGGACTGCTCAACCTAGAAAAAAACGTAAAAATGTGTTCAATTATAAATAAATTGCGGGTACATGTTTATAATTAGGTGGCTGTATTTCCCCCAAAAGTAACAGCTAGCAGAATATGTTGCTATATATCTTTCTTGTTGGCATCAAGAGAAGTTTGCCCATTGGATATCAGAATAGAGTAACAGGTTTAGAAATTTAAAACGTAACGACAAGCATTTTGCTCGAACTTCGACAAAATTTAGATCACTCTAAAAACAATTTCTATAACTGTCTTGAGACACCATGTTTTGCCCTCCCATACATATGCTAGACTAACGTTATTGATTTCATGTTCAACCTGCTGATGCATATGAACTGCAGACACAGTATATCATAACTTTGACATCATCATCATATGTATGACCAATGGCCTGCGACAAATTGTTATATGTTGATATTCAGGCATTAATCATTTGCTTCACTTTTGTAATTTGCAAATGTCTGCACCTACTACACTAAAATACATCTCTAATATTGTATTTATTCGTCCATTGAATGTTAAGAGATTGATCACACCTGCTCTTCCACTGACCTAGAAATAGGACAATCGGTTTGTATTTTTATTAATTCTTATCCAACAGGAGATTTGAAAATAATAATAAATGTTATCAAGACAGATAGAATCAGAAGCAGACCGAACAAAGACAGTGATGTCATATATGATTATTATGACAAATTTACCGGTTTGATACCACCATGGATGCAAGTACCATGAAATGCTGTCTCTCTCCTGAAGGTTGAGCCTAAGCTTTCCATAGCTATGATAAAAAGCAAGATAGATAATTAACACACTTGCCATACACCACGTTCTAAAATTACAGATTTACAAATATAAAAATTGATTAAATATTACTACTAATTTCACTGTAAAAATTTGAATCCATTTAATCAAATTTTGAAAGGAAACCTATATGTTTACGCGATTTAAACAAAACATTCCACTCATTTCTTTTCATTATCTAAGACTATAATAACACCCGTCTTGTCATATTGTCAGTTTCAACTAGCTGTACAATATCTCCAAATAAATATGTGTTTGTTAAAATTGATCGAACGGGTAGAGAACCGGGTTGATCAGGGCGAATCACTCTTCGTCGTTGCCAGTAAACTGTTCCCTGAACCATTTTCGAATCGCCTCGGCTTTGCCCTGGTCAGTTCCAATAAAGTGCCCATCAGAGTTGTGTACAGTGAGTGGTGGTGTGTAGTCAGTAACTTGTTGAATACATTGGGACAGGTTAGTCTGCTCGCCAAATTTTAGCTCCGCATATGTTCGCCTATTTCAAGTGTTTCTAGTGCGAGATAGAAAATAATGTTTATATCAGCGTGTTTCTTACTGCACGGTGCTTATACATGTGTAATTGTTTCGTATAAATATTTTTTATTTTGTGAGATATAAGTAGATATAATGTAGTAATTCAAATTTTCGTCAATTTTAGCCAAGCAATAAACAATGCATTAGCGACTGTTGCGCATTTTCTGCCGCATGTTGTTTTAACGCCAGACATAGTTGCGCCAGTTAATCTTTTAACAATGTTACGTTAGGCCGAATACGTAATGACTGGGTGACCAGGAGTGCTAATGTGTGAAAGAAAATGGCGGATCCCGAACTTTTGTGTTTATCTTTATTGACTGAAAATGTAGAATTAAGGGAAAATAACACCAGTATAGATTTTCAAACCACCAAATGTGACGACAATGAACACTTTACAATTAAATATAACACTTACTCTATAGCTGTCACATTGAAAACTGCACCCGCGATTTTTAAATGCATTAATAAATGCGAGCGAATATATGGTGAGGGTACAAAGAAAGGGAATAATGAATTCATTTTGCGCGTAAATAAGCATATTTCAGGCGGTAATGCGTGCAATGTAACAGTCACATTATATGCAACAACTTTTGTAATCCATGTACAAGGATCAGATTGCCACGATTGGATCCTGAAGGAATTTATGGCGTTAGCCAATATTATTTGTTCAGACAGTGATAGAGTTGATGGAGCTGCAGAGGTAGGCGATGATGTCAGTGATGTTGAGGACCTAAGCGTTAACATGGTAGATGTAGCTGAAAATGTGAACAAAGTAGATGCAGTAGATGTATCGACTGAAGTGAAAACTGTAGGAGTTGTTGCGGATGATGTGTGTGTTGTTGATGATGTAGGCAAAGCGGGTGGTGAACTATCAGTCTTAGTGCAGAATACACCCGATTTCTTCCCGCCCGAGGTAACTAGTTCACCCGGAATGACGTGCGGCAGCAAGGATAACATGACTCTGGCGAACAATGAACTCGCTGCCCAGGTGATACAGTTAAACAAACTGCTCCTTGAAAGGAGGAACGAATTCACGAACGAAGCACGGAAAATCAGCTTTTGGAAGACAAACTAGCGATATCGACCGCTGTCCAAAAAGAGACGGGATATGTGTGTAGGAACAGAAGGGCGTACTTTAAACAACAGTGACTGTGATGTTATTGCAACACAAGGAAATAATGTACTGAAGGACCATGAGAAAGATGAACAGCCTCTCGGTAAAAACGCAGAAAATATGAAGAGAAGTCAGAGAAAGCAGTCCCGTGTGAACGACAGGCGGTTCCATGTGCGAATATGATTGAAAATAACGCGCGTAGGCAAAACATGGTTAAAGAAGTCGTGACACAGTGCAATAATAAACGGGAAGTGCGAGTTCATCAGCAGAAAGAACAGAAGTCCATCTCCGTAGTCACCAACGCCAAGAAGCCGATTAACCACTATACTGCGGATCCTACTAAGGACACTTTGATTATAGGATCGTCAGTTATTAAAGGTATACATGAGCGCGGGATCCATGCGTCAGTGCAGGTTATGTGTATCAGGGTGTGAAGATTCAAATTATCCGTGACATCCTATATTCAATCGAACTCATGAACTATAAAAATGTGGTAGTGATGGCAGGGACTAATAACTCAGACGGTGACCTGTGTGAGTAAATGAGTGAATTAGTGCGAGATATTCACAGTTTAGCGCTCCATTGTCAAGTCTATATTTGGGAACTAGCGCCACGCGCGGACAATCCACGACGACAGGAATTCGTCGTCAGATTCAATCGCCACCTGGATGTACAGACTAATGCTTTATTTTTAGACTTCACCGTTATAGAAACATCCAGACATTTCTGCTCAGAGTACCGACCAGGAACAATAGAAAACTCGCTGTGCTACGCGGATAAACTACACATATACAGGACCGGAGCCTCAGTACTGGTACATTGTATTAATGACTATGTGCAGATCGTCGTTTCGGCCAGTTGCAGGGACTGTGGAGAACATAACCATGCCATTCATGTGTCGCCACGGCCAATCAGTGAGATGTTACACATGCCACGCCCATGGCCACAAGTCCAACAGGTGTCCGGGGTGCTAGGAGTCTGGCCAAGAAGAGGTGCCAACGGGTGACACGTATTTTAAGGTAAGATCAAATTCCATGCCTACAAACTCACATGATAATAATTATAATCATAATAGTATTGTTGACAATGTTTATAATGTGGTCGTCAGCAACAGATATGATCTCTTAACTATCATCGCAAACATTGACATTGTAAGTGCACCATTTACTACTGCACCTGTCTATGCATCCGATTCAACCGTCTCAATGACGCATGTTTCTTCTACTGTCTCTGATATAGCTACTACTATTACTACTGCTACCGCCTCCGATACTACTGCTACAGCTTACCCTAAAGCGAAACATCCTTGTGCTAACACAAACAATATAATAGAAAATAAATTATTTACCCGTGCTACTGTTAGTGCTAGCATAATAAATGCAATCGATAGTGCTAAAGATAATGAATATATTGATAGCATTGCATGTGCTGCTGCTATTGATGATGATGATGATGATGATGATGATGATGATACTAATAATAATAATAATAATAATAATAATAATAATAATAATAATAATATAATAATAATAATAATAAAGTAAATTTTCTCAATTTTATTAATATTATACGGTATTGTGGAACAAGCAATAATAATTGTTCACACACACATTCCAGTAATAACGTCCTCTCTGATGTGGACCAATGGGCATGTAGCAAGAAGTTTATAAAACTAGTAAAACACCTTGAATTCCCATAATTTAACTTAAAGGAAAAATGTATACGCATTGGTCATTGGAATACTGAACACTTAATGCCTAAATTAAGCCAATTAAAAATAATTAAGGAGAAAACTACACAGGAAATTGAAATATTGGGTATAACAGAAACGTATATAAGCGGCGGCGTCGCTGACAATTTAATAGATATTCTATGTTATAATGTTGAGAGGAAAGATAGACCGAATAATGCAGGAGGTGGGATTGTAATATACATAGCCGAAAATCAGTCACATCGTAGGAGACTTGACTTAGAATCACCGAATACAGAGGCATTATGGATCGAGGTTACGCCCTTTAAATCGAAATCATTTTTATTATGTTGCGTTTATAGACCTCCAACTTCTCCCGTTAGCTGGATCGACGATTTTGAAGCCCTACTTGAACCTGCATACTCAGAAAACACGGATATAATTCTTATCGGCGACTTTAATTTCGATTTTCTAAAAGCAGTCACGCCAAAATGGCTATCAGTAATGGACTTATTTCATTTTGAACAATTAGTCAAAAGCGCAACTATAATTACGGACAAAACAGCTACCGTAATATACCATATATACGCTACGGAGAGAAACCAATTCACGTCAGCAAGGATAGGAGATTTAGGATAAAGTGATCACAATCCCGTTTTTAGTGCGCGACAAAACACCAGGCAAAAATCACATAGTCACCACGCTATAAAGTATAGATGCAGAAAAAGGTTTGACAATCAGCAATTTCTTCAGAATCTATCCAATTGCAACTGGGAGAATTGCTAAATGACCCAGATGAAGCGCTGCAGATATGGCGGGACACATTTATAGGCATGTTAAATAAACACGCCCCTATTGTTGAGCGTAGAGTAAAGCGATTCTCTCAGCCAGGATGGATAACAGATGAAATTTTGAAGGCAATAAAGGACAGGGATTATTATAGGAAAGTCAATGATATAATTAAATAAAAATAGTTGAAACGTAAGGTAATGTCGCTAATCGAAAGATCTAAGAAAAACTACTTTAGCACAGCGTTGGCTAACAATAAAAAGAATCCTTCACATATATGGACAATAATGAAGAGCATTAATCCGAAGCCTAACAAAACGCCAGTGACGTTGCTTGATAGTGACGGTAATGAAATTAAAGACGTCGAAAAACATTGCGAAATGTTCAATCAATATTTCACTACAATCGCGGCAGATCTCGCAAATTCCATAAAGATGCAATCTCATATAATTTCAGATGACATTAAAACGCATGTTAGAAACAAAATCCCGAGCCAAATTGAATTTACGATACCTAGAATAACTGTTAATAGCGTTTACGTGGAACATAGTCGGTTAAAAACAAATAAATCCGCGGGCTATGACGAATTGGATGCACATTTCTTAAAATTATCGACACCAGTCATAGCGCCATCAATTACACGTACTATAAATATAAGTATTGATACAGGCGTGTTTCCAACAATGTGGAAATGCGCTAAGATGAAACCGTTACACAAATCAGACAACAAAGGAGATGTTAATAACTATAGACCAATATCAATTGTACCTGCTCTTTCCAAAATTATTGAACGACATATACATACTCATCTGTATAAATTTCTGAGTAAATACAATTTATTGACTGAATCGCAGTCAGGTATCCGCCATTCATGCGAAACTGCATTGCTTACGCTAGTCGAAAAATGAAGATTTGCGATAGATAATGGTGAATATGTCGGCGCTATATTGATAGATTTTAAGAAAGCTTTTGATTTAGTTAATCACGATATTTTACTAGAAAAGCTAGACCTATATGAATTTGATAAGCTTGTGTTAAAATGGTTTTCATCTTATTTAGAAAATAGAAAAATAATATGTGTCAATTTCTGACAAAATTTCCGGACATCTGCCGGTAACCGTAGGCGTACCTCAAGGTTCTGTATTGGTACCTCTCTTATTTATCATGTATGTAAACGATCTTCATATGGGAATAACTAGTACTGTTGATATGTACTGCGATGATACGACGATGCACTGTAATTTTGAAAAACTTCCACAGATAACAGACCAACTGACTAGCGATATGTCTGTGATAGAAAATTGGTGTCAAAATAATAAAATGGTGTTAAATACGGAGAAAATAAAACTTTTAATGATAAGCACTAAGCATAAACAAGGGCAGATAAATTATGAGGAACTTAAGATACAAATATCTAATGGTGAATTAGTCATTGCAAATGAGGCGAAACCTTTAGGCGTACATATTAATGACACTCTTTCATGGCACGAGCGCGTAAGAAAAATTTGCAGCAAAATAGCTTCACTTATCTATATGTTAAAGAAAAATAAGAAATATATGAATATTGAGGAGCGAAACCTATTTTACAAGGCATACATCCTTTCACACATTGATTACTGCTGTCTTGTCTATTACGCTGGCACGCGTACATTTGTTAAATAAACTTGAAAAATTACAAAAGCGTGCAGCTCGAATAATATTAGAAGTCCCCTTTCGAACATCGTCAAAACAAATATATGTAGAATTAAAGTGGACTACACTAACGCAAAGAATGACAATTAAAACAAATATCATGACATATAAATCATTAAACGAC
>CM067371.1:20347258-20397258 GCA_034401795.1 Chaetoderma sp. LZ-2023a
GGTATATGGTAATTGGTTCTGAAACATTTCGGTCAGATTTTGTAAGATTGCTTTTAAAAATCGAAACAGACGGCGCTGACTTTATTGCTGTTTCTAGATTGTTCCACAATTGGATGGTACTAGGTAGAAAATATTTTTTTAAACACGTCAAGGCGATGCTTTGGTGGCAGACAATTCTCTAAATTTCGAAGATTATATCTTGAAGCATTACCCACCCGTTCAGGAATGAAATCACGTATATAGTCAGGGCACTTGTTGTGGATAATCTTATGGAACAAAATATTTTTTTTTGTGCTTTCGGTGCTCCCTTAGAGGTAGTATGCCCGTTTCACTATAAAGATTTGCCAAAGGTGTGTATTTTGGCAGACCAGTTATAATCCGCATGGCTTCATTCTGAATGATCTCAAGTGTATCAGCATCCTGGTCCGAACATCCGTCCCAAACTTCACACCCATATTCAAGTACTGGGCGGAGGTAAGCAACATAAATTTTGAATGAAGTTTTTCTACTTAAAATGTATTTCATCTGCCGCATGATGGCCAATATTTTAGCAGTCTTTTGGATAGTTGGTCTATATGAGTTGTCCACCTTAAATCGTTCGAAACTGTTACGCCAAGATACTTACTAGACTGCACTGATGATATTTGTATGTTATTTAGAAAAATATTCGGAAATGAAAAGTTAAGTGTATTCGAAATAGTTAGATTTACAGTTTTTATGGCATTAAACTTGAATAACCATTGCTTCGACCAGTCAGAAATTCGGTTTAAATCTTTATTTAGGTGTCTTTCAATTTCAATTGACGTGGCACTAGAACAGCATAAAGCTGTGTCATCAGCATAAGAACGTAAGACACTATCGATGTGATGTGAAATGCCATTAAAAAAAATTAGAAATAAGAGTGGACCGAGCACTGAACCTTGTGGAACTCCAGCTTCTATTTGGTTCAAAGAAGATTTGTCTTGGTTGATTAAGACACACTGTTGTCGTGAAGATAAATAGTTGCTAAATCAGGTAAGGAATATTCCTCCTAGTCTAAGCTGTTGTAAGTTAAACATTACTCCCTTGTGCCATACTCTGTCAAATGCTTTCGAGATGTCACAAAGTACAACACATGTGGATTTGTGTTCATCGAGTGCATTTGAGAGAATATGGCATAATTCAATTAACTGGAAGACAGTCGAATAGCCAGGCCGCAAACCGGACTGGTACTTGTAGAGGAGATTTTGGCTATGGAGGTGATTATATACGTGCTTGAATATTATTCTTTCCATAACTTTACCTACAGTACTTAAGAGTGAAATTGGTAGTCATATGCACGGAAACTACTTCTAATGTAAATAGTGTTGTGTATGCATTATGAAATTGTATTGTACTATTGTCCGTCACATTATTATGTGATTGTGCACACTTACGGGCCAAATGCTTACTTTGTGATGAATATATCTATCGTATATCTTTCAATTTTCCCGATTCTTTATCATCAGAACACGAAATCTAGACACAAAATATGTTTCCTTGCTGTGTAATTTTGATACTAATTTGACTGGATAGTGTTGCTGTCGAAGGTATCAAGACCTTTAGTTCAAATTATGCTTAAGATATGCAGCAGCTTAACAGTATGACTTGAGTTCTAATACTAGTGTTGAACTGGTTAGATGTTGGAGATAATATATTGCGTAGACCTACTATATTGGATGTAAACTCACGAGAGTGTATGCACATGAGTTTGTGTGCGTATGGAAGTGAGTGTGTGTGATTGAGAGTGCGTGTGCTTTGGTGACTTCTTTATTTCAGTAGCCTATATATGCCTAATTAACCATTAAGATGCAAACCTTCGATTGAACCTTCTGATGTTATCGTACATTATGAATTGCTATGTCAAATTTGGTGATTCTTACGCTCTTTGATCCATAAATGTACAAGCCTAGAGACAAGTCCATAAAAGGGGCTAGAGAAATGATCATTTGCAGTCCAGAGGACTATTTTTGAAAATTTATGACAGGAATGGCTGTCGCGATAATCGAGCCAGTCTTTCCGGTGGTAAATTCCCAAGAATGGCATTGTTTTATTCTGGAAACGGACATTTCACAATAGATAAGCCTAATCGAGGGATTCCTGTCAAATTTAGTCACTAAAGGGTTACGACATTCGATGGCGTTGGCAATGATAATAATTCTACGAAATCTATTGTTTCTGTATGTATGTATAATCGTATGTTATAATATGCTTAACTATATTTTTCTACGAGATTGAGAATTAGTTTCTATATTTTAGCACATAAAAATATCGTTATTTCTATTTCTTGCATGTTTCCAAAACATTTCAGCAGAAAAGAAAGGAATTTACTTTACAGTGCTGGATATATCAATGCTAATTTGATTGGAAGTTGCTGATGTTGAAAGCATCAGTAGCTTTTGTTCAAATTACTCTTAATACATTCAGAATATTATATGATTATAAGATAAAAAAGGAAAGAAACTGATGATGCAAAATAGAAATACATTCCGTAAGTTCCTTGTCTGTACATAGATATATAAATTTGTACATATTGTGTAAAATTATGTATATATGTTAATGAGGGCCTCTGCTAGATCAGGCCGTGTACTTGAAGTGTTACCCTCAATAAATAACGATATTTTTTTTATTCAAGTGTCGTTTCATTAGCGTTGTGCATAATGCTCTGGTTAGCCCCTCCAAATGTCTGGATTGACTCCCAGTGGGTTACACCCCTGCGCCACGTTGAGGCCGAGCATATAGTCTTAAACAGGGGCGATTACTATTATTATTATTATTATTATTATTATTATTATTATTATTATTATCTTTTAAGCATTCGCTAATGTGGCGCAGAATGAGTATTGCGTTCCAGCGTAGTTTGCTACAGTCTTCACTTTGGCCACTTTGATAGATACTCAGCTGTAAGGCTTTCCCCGCTGCTAACAGCGTTACTTCTAGAAGGCCGTCACTATACCTAGTTCGGTTGTTTTCTAGAACACATATGGTGCTGGTAGCTGATGATGCCATAGATTTAAGTATTTTGGTTAGGGCTTCGTTTGGATCGGAGCTGAAGTTGATGTTAACTATCTGCTCCCCGAGAGCCATATTGTATGACATTTGAGTGTCAGTGTCGCTGATAAGCTTAGGTATGTCGTAGGTGACTCTGTTCTCTTGCCGGGTATGGCGTCTGCGCATTATGGCGGAGAGTTGCAGGTATGCAGAGATGGTTCATATGGAGGCATGTAATAACTGGCGTATGGTCATTAACAGTTTAATAATGGTTTCTAATCATTCTTAGTTTTGTATATCTGTAGGACCATGAATTATGAAGCTAATGAAGTGTATACTCTAAGCATCTTCGATGGCATACGATTTTGAATCGTTTCGCCAATCCAGTTTCCATATCGAATATTTGTTTATGCTTGGTGCCAGAACTCGAACTACTAGTCGCAGCATTCATAGCAGGCGCTAATACGTTCGGATTAAGGGAGATAATCAACTTGCGTATTATCTACATTATTAATACATAGTTATCTCCCTTGTGGCACCCGAAACCAGATATTGAGAAATCGCTGACAAATTCGATCAAACACCATGTAGACAATGGGTGTACATTACTATTGACTAAAACCTAGGACTCCCATGGCCAAGGCTGACTTAGTCATCTTCGTCTTAACTGAACTAGAAAACGCAAGCATTCTTAAAGTTATAATGAAGCATTACGATTAGAAAATATTTAGAAAAATTCATTGACGATCGTTTCTTCTGAGCCGTCATTTTATTTTGATATTTGTAGGCGCCATTATTTGGTATCCTATTGGCCGTCTACAGCATTCTCGTGACGCTAATCCTAGTCATTGCACTGTTGGTCTCTGCAGTGACCGGATCTACATGTATAGAGTGTAGTAGGCGTATAGTAGTTCTGATTCTAATTGTGTATGTTCTAGGATAGATGTGAAACGTGCTAGCCTAGAACCTTTTACAACACGTTAACTGATAATTGTTGCTGGCGATAGCAGCAGCAACTTTCCTTCACAAATTATTTGCGAAATAATCAGCAGAGAAATAGTAGTTGACATTTTGAAAAAGATTTGACTGGAAATCGTTGCTGCAACAACTTTCAACCAAATTGTTCTTAAAATAATCATCAGGATGTTCAATGCAGTAACACATTCTGAAGATATTTCTAGCAATTCGATTGACAGTCATTGCTGACTCAGACAGCAAGACGTTATCAAATTCTTCTTAGACTAATTAGTGTCAAGCTGCCAATATCGTTAGCTAATACATGTTTCTACAATTAGCTAGGCCTGTGTCATACACGTAAAAGAGATCCGCCGTGGTATGTATTTGTATAGACCAGTAGGTCAGCAAACATGTACGGCGCAGGTCTACCGAATTGTACTGTACGTACATGTGTTAGCGAACCACATTGAAAACCGGCCAATGATGATGCTGGGAATAAGTTGTTGCTGATTTAGTCAGCAGAGACTGTCAATCGAACTGCTCGAAATATCGTCAGAATGTGTTATTACATTTTTCGTAATGTAAGTAGGACTATCAATCTGGTTGGAGGTAGTTGAAGCAACGATTTTCAGTCAAATTGGTTTCAAAACATTAGATAACTTGCAATTTCTGGTGATTATTTTGCAATTAATTTGAATGAAAGTTGTTGCTGCAATTGGCAGCAACAATTAACAGTCAAATTGCTATAAAACTATCTAGCCTAGCACGTTTAAAATAGGATATACACATTTAGAATCGAACTACTATACGCTTGCTACACGCTATCCAGGTAGATCAGCTCGCATAGGAGGCCAACAGTGCAACGAATAGCATTAGCGTTACGGGAATGGTTATTATACTGGACTTGGGGCAACAGCGAGAACAATAGAATCCCAAATAATGGCAGCTACATCGCTACTGAAATTTTCATATATTTTCTTCATATTATTGGTTCAACTTTAAAGCAGAAGACGCTGGCAGTGACGACTCTTCAGACAATCCACAACCTGATTACCGACCAGACAAACCAAATTGTGGTGATGGTAATCGGAAAGGTCCATCTGAGTGTGAAAAAGGTTAAAATTAGAAACAGCACATCTCGAATATGAGTGAATCGGTATGGAATTAGAGAGTGATATGTTGATGTATGAAAATCAAGATGAGCGCCCGTGTAACAACATGCGACACTGTGCTATGTCCAGAGAGGCAGGGCGGGTTCCAACTGTCACAAATGCTAGCCCTAATGCATTTAGGCGCCGTTTGAAATAGCGACAAGAACACTCAATTGGCCAAGACCAATTTGGGACAAATTGCTAAGAACTTCTTTGTTCGGTCGTGCAGATGAAGCAATTTTGTCATGGCCCGGTCAAGGTGAAGAAAACTATGACGTATTAAAGACTGCCATCTTGAAAGAATTCTAATTTTCAGCAGAGAGCTATAGACAGATTGAAGATTTTCGGGGTGTGTGTGGGCGTGGCCTTCGCGCGCAATTACTAGAATCTGATGATGACTAAAGTTCGCTCCGTCCTACTAGCCGGTGACTTTTGAGTGTTGCTACGACAACGTTGGTCGCCTGGTAATCGGGAGCGAAGACAACTCGCTCGCCTCGTCCGACAGATGGTGAATTGGACGATATTTATTTTGAGTTGTTCTGGGCCTATCTGACTGGTTCTAGATTGCAGGACTGGGTGTTTCTCCCAGCTCGGCTTTAGGTTCTACTTAAACGACAAACTCTTGACTTACATATACGTAAGTTGATAGATTTAATAAAATTAACTGTACAAGAAAACTTTGATAATAAATGAGCAAGATCGCTCCATACAAATATACTTCGTACAAGTCTCTGTACACTAACTAAATGGTCTAACTTATGCTATTCTAACTTAGCCAAAATCCTACCCTAACAATAAGCCACGTTAGACATATCAGCCACGGCTTACCGAACAGCAATTCTTGCGGTTTCTCAGATTGAGTGAATCCGAAAGATTGACTTGTTCTGAGAGAAGTACCTTCTTATATAGCCACAAAGTCGGACTTTCCAATACTCTGCTCATTTTCCAGAAATGGACAACCTCTCTCAGAACATATTCCTTTAACTCTTCTAGGTACTCGATAAGCACACTTTGATTGGCCAAACAATAAAGCCACCAATCAACTCCTGCTTATCTCCTGCTAGAAGCCATGACCTGATAACTGATTGGTTCTTTCAACCAATCAGTGATTCCTCCCTCACTTGCTCGAGCACACAACTCTATTCCTGATCATTCTTTACTGCAGAGTGTGATTGATCCTGATTGGCTATGACGTAATTCCGACCAATCATACTCTGCCCGATCCTTCATAGAAGATTGTACCTCACATACTCAAAGCAATGGGAACAAGATCTGATTTGATGCAATCTGTCAGCTAACTAACAGCATTAAGGTATTAGTTGTTTATGTATGTCATAAAATGAGTGGCATATAGTTTATCAATAAATTTCGATTCTGTTATGAATTTCCAAAGGACGCTCTACTGTCCATGCCCTGTCCATTGCGTACTAATGGAGAAGTCTCGAGAATTGCAGGCTGCTAGGCACACGTGCTGGATGATTCATTACCAGATGGTGTTGTTCTAGTCCACAAGATGTTCAGAAATGCTACTGTGTCCTGTAAGTTTAAGCAATGTTATCAGGCGAAATATTTGCACAGTCTTTTACACCAATGGCTACATTCAACATCTGTATGTACTTTTGAGCAATTGGCAGAGCTGTTGCTCGATTAGTTCACGCATACTCTTGACGCTGATTAATCTCATCACCTAAAACTACTTATTGACGTTAAAGATATTGATGTGGCCGCCAAGATAACAGGTGATTTTATTACCGAACAGTCATCAATCGAGTCAGAACAAATGTGGAACTTGAGTAGAGGTTGGGACAGAATGAATGCTAATACGTATAGACCTCAATCAATCCCCCTCACATGTAGGTAGATTTCTGGACGGTCGTCATATTTCCAAATCACCAACACATATCACCCTCATGTTCAGGTGGTTTCCACGATGATGGTGATAGATAAGATTTAATGGTTTCCGCTGTAAAACAGGTTTAATATTGGGTGGTGGAGAAGCTATCCTCATTGCTATTTGTATCATCCCAGTCATGACACCAATTTACCTTTCTGTTGTATCCACCCATCATATGACGTATTAATCAACTACACGACATATATGGTGACGTTATAACCATTACGCCATGAATGACTCGATTTAGTCCGTCTCAAACGCTCAATAGTCCGTCAGGTTGTATGGATTGTATGTCTTTACTATTTAATAAGCATGCTGTCGAATATTTTGAAACTTATTTGGCTGGACGGTGTTGCTGCCATAGGCAGCAACAGCGCCCAGTCAAATTAGTTTCGACATATTTAACAGCTTATCTGTATAGTTTGTTGGAAACTGATAGGCACGGAGTTCAGGGACCGATCGATCCCAACACGAACGCGTTATGGGTGGAGCTGGAAAGGTCCATTGCTGTGTGTTTGAGTAAATATTATAGTGCTATGTACACTTGTAAAAATAAAGACCTGGAGAGATGTTCGGATACAGGCCTTGCCGTGGGCATTTTCAGGTACGGTCTTACTTCGTCGCCTCGAAAGCTCCGCGATGACATCACTCGGCTAGCGTTGGCTAACTCTGTATGCGCGTCGATCATGCGTTATGATTAATCGCAACACAGTATTAACATACCCGCTTTTAAAAACGATCGTACTACATGTTAACACTGTTTAAAATGTCCGACCCCCCGCCCGCTATTTTGATGGAGTCGTTCCCTGATTTGGCGCAGGATCTTATTGCGATACGAATACGTGTTAGTTTCGTTTGGTGTTCATTTTGCGCCTTTTGATATATGCGTAGTCGCTGTGTTTTCTGCTATTCGGATAGCGCTGTAGCAATTGGATCGTGAATGTGCTTTGATTGATATTCCTGGCCACAGCTGACGACTGATTTCACCACGCATTTTCGGACTTTACTCAGGGCGTCGCTGTACTTTATCCTGCTATGTTTTGCTGACTGAATTTCATAGTTAGACATCAAATCACAGCGAAGGGCCATGGTGAGTGACACTTGCCCCTGTTGAAGGATCGTAATGAGTGACACTTGTCCATGGCGAAGGAATATAATGAGGGAGGCTTGCCCATCGTGAATAACCATGGTGAGTGACCCTTTCCCATGATGAAAGGCCATGGTGAGTGACACTTGCGCATGGTGAAGGTTTATGTTGGGTGACACTTACCCATGGTGCAGCATACTGATGAGCGAGTCATGCACATGGGGCAGGACAATGATGAGAGAATCTTGACCATGATGAAGGGTCATGGTGAGCGATGCCTGTCCATTGTGAAGGAACATGATGAGTGACACTTTTCCATGGTGAATGGTACATGCACATGGCGAAGGATCATGGTGAGTGACACTTGCATATGTTGAGTGGTCATGATGAGTGACACGTGCACATGGTGAAGGGTCATGATGAGTGACAATTACACATGGCGAAGGATCATGGTGAGTGACACTTGCGCATGATGAAAGGTCGTGGTGAGTGACACTTGCACATGGTGAATGGTCATGATGAGTGACAATTACACATGGCGAAGGATCATGGTGAGTGACGCTTGCGCATGGTGAAAGGTCGTGGTGAGTGACACTTGCGCATAGTGAATGATCATGGTAAGTGACACTTTTCCATGGTGAAGGACCATGATTTGTGACACTTGCCCATGGTGAAGGATCATGATGAGTGACACTTTTCCATGGTGAAGGACCATGATCAGTGGCACATGCACATGGCGAAGGATCATGGTGAGTGACGCGTGCGCATGGTGAAAGGTCCTGGTGAGTGACACTTGCGCATAGTGAATGATCATGGTAAGTGACACTTTTCCATGGTGAAGGACCATGATTTGTGACACTTGCTCATGGTGAAGGATCATGATGAATGACACTTGAACATGGTGAAGGATCATGATGAGTGACACTTTTTCATGGTGAAGGACCATGATTTGTGATACTTGCACATGGCGAAGGATCATGGTGAGTGACACTTGCACATGGTGAAGGGTCATGATGAGTGACACTTGCGCATGGTGAAAGGTCGTGGTGAGTGACACTTGTGCATAGTGAAGGCTCATGGTGAGTGACACTTTTCCATGGTGAAGGACCATGATCAGTGACACTTGCCCATGGTGAAGGATCATGATGAGTGACACTTGCCCATGGTGAAGGATTATGAAGAGTGACACTTGCACATAGTGAAAGACCATGATCAGTGGCACGTGTACATGGTGAAGGGCTATGATGAGTGACACTTGCACATGGTGAAGGGTCATGATGAGTGACACTTGCACATGGTGAAGGGCCATGATGAGTAACACCTGCACATGGCGAAGGATCATGATGAGTAACACCTGCACATGGTGAACGATCGTGGTGAGTGACACATGCGCATAGTGAAGGATCATGATGAGTGACACTTGCACATGGTGAAGGATCATGATGAGTGACACTTGCGCATGGTGAAAGGTCCCGGTGAGTGACACTTGCACATAGTGAAGGGTCATGATGAGTGACACTTGCACATCGTTAAGTATCATGATGAGTGACACTTGCACATGGTGAAAGGTCGTGGTGGGAGAGGCTTGTTCATGGTGAAGCGTCATGGTGAGCGAGTCTTGCCCATGGTGAAGGATCATGATGAGTGACACTTGCCAATGTTCAAAGATCATCATGAGTGACACTTGCCCATGGCCGTTTTCTAAGTTGGCAGGTCATTGTGGGCGCCTCTGTATTGGGCACGGTAAAGGAGCATAGCAGATGCTAAAATATGACATATATACAAGAAAGTATAACAATTCATTTTCAATTTATCATAATATGGTGAAGGTTTGCTAAAAGTTCAGGAAAGAAAGTCGAGAAAACAGAGTTGCGAAGAAGAAAGCTTCCTATCATAGGGCAGTGTTTTATTTGGGGCCCTTTTTCTTCGTATTTATCACTGGAATGACTGGATCGGTCATTGAGCTAGTCATTGTCGTGGTAAATTTTCAAAAATAGTATTTTCCTTATCTGCAAATAGCCGTTTATTTGGTCAGCTCGAGTGTTAAAGGGATACCCATTGGCCTACACCTCTTCAGTACGTCCACAGCTGGTGGAATATGATCTGAAATTGACAGACAGCAAACCCTGGCTAGAATGCCTTATCAAGTTCTTTTTTATTACTTTCAGGATAGGTAAATAATAATTGATGGTAAAATATGTATGTTCAAATCCTTTAACAATATTGTAATAATAGGTAATGTTATGCTTTCCCGCTTCAACACCCTTTAGGCTGACACGTTATGAAACAAGGGTGTAGTGTTCCCAAAATGTGCCAATATTTACAGTGATCATAATAATTATAAATTATGTAGTTATATAATTCATGTTTCCAGAGTATTCATATAGTATCTGAAGTCATATGACGTCATTATTAACTAAGTGACGTGTATTCTGACGTCATAATCGTGACGCCATAAATGATTCCATATCGCCCGTCTTTACGGCTTAATAGTCCGACGCGTAGTACGAATTGGATGTATTTGCTATTTAATAAAAATGCCATAGGCAGCAACAGCACCCAGTCAAATTAATTTCCAAATATCCAACGGCTTACATGCATAGTTTTCTGGAAATTGATAGTCAGGGAGTTCAGAGATCGATTGATCTCAACACCAACGTGGTGTGGGTAGAGCTTAGCAAACCATTACGTCATCGCAATGTAATCGCTGGAAGTTCACAGATCGAGATTGGGTAGATTCGTCACGAAAATCGAAAAATATGTTACTAAACTGTCTGAAATGTATGTCGTTGATGAATTTGCAATTTACTAAAGATGTTGTTGAATATTTTGAAAGTGATTTTTTATAGGCATAGGCAGCCACACACCCTGGCAAAATAGTTTCAAAATCGTTAACAGCGTACCGGTATCTGTACATCAGTGTAGAAAATGGGTAAAATAGATTAATTTCATAGCCAACTAACTGTCCGCGTGTGTCTTCAAAAGCATAGGGGATCCTCCGAGAGCATCTAGTTTTCAAGAACTGTTGGTGGATGACCCATTACCCCGCGTGCGGTGATCATTTGTCCTTATTTTATACGATGTAGGTTACTGAATGTTAAATTCGCAACTTTCATTTCATTCCGTTTCATCATAATCTGTGCTATTTCTGAACATATTTAGCGGGTTTCCGTTGACTTTGACTCTATATCAATTAATGTATTGACAGCATTGTGATAGGGTTATAGCTTAGGCTGTTTTTAAACTTATAACCCTCACATATAATTTTGAAGTAAGGAACCTTATGCTGAATATTTGAAGCTAAATCGAGTGAGATGTGTTGGTGCATTTGGCAACGACAGTTCTGTGCCAAATTAGTCTCAAAATATTCAGCAAATTGCCTTTTGCCTTATAATAGAGGAATCCAATGTGTCAGTCAAGCATATGACGTCACAATCTAATGAATCACAGTTAGGTTGGCGCCACAATAAAAATACGCCACGAATTGAGTACCTAAATCAGTCATAAACGCGTAATACTCGAATCGTGTGTTTTTACTGCTTAATAACCATTCTGTTAAATATGTTGAACCTAATTTGACTGGGTGTTGTTGCAGCACCAAGTGAAATTAGTTTCAAAATATTCATCAGGTTAGCAGATGAATATGTTATGTGAAGAACCACACACAAACAGGCATGCACTGACTTGGTATGGTGTCAATAGATTTGGCTGGTGGTGTTTAACAAGTGAAACTTCATCATTGCCATCCCTATGTAAGCGGCGGCGATGCTCTTTGACTTGAAACGTCTTGACAATCGCATATCTTTCGCCCAGACATGCCGGTACAACAATATAATTATACACAGTTACTAGGTACCGCTTTCCTTTAATTGGCAAAGACCAAACATAGTTGAATTAAAAATAGGTTCACTCGATAAGAATAAAAGAGAGCATTGATGCTATTTAATATTAATCGCCTTATAAAAAGAAAACACGCCTTCAAATGAGCCGAAGTAGCAAGCTCTACGCTATTCGAAAACACCCGGGACGATGCTGCACCGGTGTGAATTCACCTGCTTTTCATCCGATACGTGTCCACATTAGAACGCTGTACCTAAGTGGATGAAGGGCAACACTGCCCAGAATATGAGCAGCCACGCCATACCAAGCCACGTGCTGTGGATCGAGTGTGCGGTGTCGTACACTCCGAGATTAGAGGAATTCCCACCTATCAGACCAGGGCGAACTGTAATGATAGAGAGAGGGCTAATTTGTACAATAAAATATCCATTTCATTATAACATTGTTGTGAGTTAGCGATTTTGTATGCATGCGTGCGTGCGTGCGTGCGTTCGTGCGTTCGTGCGTTCGTGCGTTCGTGCGTGCGTGCGTGCGTGCGTGCGTGCGTGCGTGCGTGCGTGCGTGCGTGCGTGCGTGTGTGTGTGCGTTTTGGGTGCGTGCGTGTGTGCGAGCATGCGTCCGTGGGATGAACAAAGCAAGCAAGTAAGCAAGCAAGTAAGTAAGCAAGCAAGGGTTCATTACATTGTGTGAATGGTTGGATGTGCCAGCGTGTAATTGTGTATCATGTATAGGCACACGTGCGTGTTTGTGTGGAGTATGCGCCGATATACCGGCATATATAGAGCGTGGTGAGTGCGAGCGTATGCAGGCGTGTGCATGCGCGTTGTGTACCTGTGCTGCTGAAAGGTGACCTGTATGAGGAGTTTCTGCCGGGTGGCCATGTACTCCTTTCTGCGGAATGTAAAAGAATTTGAATAATTTTATCTCGGTATTAAACCCTAATAACGCAGATTATTGGGATGCGGCACAAGTCAGGTAAGTTGTGTACTCAGGTAATCAGATCGTGTAGACAAGTATTCAGAATGCAATGAAACTCCATGATGTCACGACGCCAGCATTGGGCAAATTGTTTCCACAGCACGTATGAAGTCTGTTTTAAAGGTAGATGAAACTAATATAAGCACAACCTCAAGTGTATTGGTTTTTATTCTCGATTTGGATGTCATAGTGTAAAATGCAACAGTATGCCTAGTACATTAAAATACAATAGTATGGATGATCAGAGGTCAAAGTTGGCACAATGCACCTTCCCGGCATTGGCGTACTTTGGAAAATGCCACCCCGCAATGCATTGCCCGCAACTCTTATGGTTGGTAAACACACCAGTTAAAGCGTGAGCAGTATGAGTAATCTGTGATGCAATCGTAAATAATTATAATTACTCCCTGAGCAGTGTTCTTCTTCCTCTTTCTTTTCTTCTTTTGTATTTGTAGCTGGAAAGTCATGTCAGGCGGCAAGTAAGCTCGCTCACTGTGCTGTTCATCTCCACGGAGACAATCACAGGTTAAATGGCTGGAGGCGATGCCACTCTGGATATCGGGTGCACCAGCCGTCGTTTAGGAGTTACTTGACTACCCCTCATTCCCTGCAAACGTTCGCTGATCGGAATGGTCATTCCCATCTATGTTTGCGTGTGGTTAAAGATGTTTACTTTATTCGGAGATGAGCCTCATTCATGGATTAAACTACACCGTCTAATCCGAGCTTGGGAAGGTGGCGAGAGAGAATGAACTTTGTTGTCACTTGCTCTTCTTCTTCTAATTGTACGTGACTCCTCAATGGAAAGCTTCATGCAATGGTTCTTGCAGGCTCCTGATGCACAAGGAAATACAAATATGTATGACTAGGGTGGGAGGGTGGGGGTGGGTGGGGTGGGGGTGGGGGTGGGGTGGTTGCTGTAATGTCTTGTCTTTCACACCTGCGTTAATCTACAGCGTGCTGTGTGTGGTAACAGAAAAATCTATTTTACTGCCATGGTTAGATTTATGCACGAGTAGCTTTACCGCTACTTTACCTCTGTAAAACTCTAGCTTAGACATCTATCCCACTATCTCTCAAGCGGGAAGAGGAGGGAACATGTAGGCGCTGGTGGCTAGGAGAGAAATGCTCTAGAGTGGGGCCTCCTCTTACGCTGGCGTGTACATAACTTTAGATGTGCAGCAGATCCGAGAAAGAAGAGGAGAAGATAAACAAGAAGGTAAGAAAAATCCTTTCCGGATCTTCATCCTATGTGAATTTAGAGCACTGGTCAAAAAGGATGTTGCTCCTCTCAAAACCAAAAGAGAAATGAGAGAAGGGAAGGTTGTCTTTTATAGACGTCCTTCAATATAATTTGGACAGACAATCCAAAGTCTGCAGCAAAAGAGAAACTTCGCTTGAGTATACGCCAGAAAGCAGGGTGGAATAGTTTGGGAGATGTTGCTGGTGGTGACTTCGGATGGTCCTTACCAGCGGTAGTGGTTTGCTTGGACATACCATCGGGTTCAGACTTTAGCATGCGCGCAGGTGTTATGCCTCACAGCCCTAGCAGCTACCTTGTGTATTAGGTGAGTACTTAGTATACCTGACCGAAGATGGCAGTACCAGGGTAGGATATCGACAGCGTCTGAGAGGGATGTAAATGTTCCAGTTGAAAGTGAGTTTAAAGCGGTTCAGGCGCGTGAGCAGCGAGAATATGCTTCTCGTAATGTAATGTAATTCTTCTTCTTCTTCTTTTCGATCGCTGGTATCACACTTGGAGGGCCGTTCTCAAGATGAAATCTGTGGGTTTCTGCAATTCTTCCACAGGCCCATACAGCTTTTCAGGAAAAGAGGTTGACAAAGGCCAGATCTCTTCTCTCAGCAGCTGGTACGTACTGCAACATTGAAGTATGTGCTCTGTGGTCTGTTCTGCTTCTCCACAAGGACAAGCAGGCGATGTCGTAAGGTGGAACCGCCTGTACATGTGTTGGTTTAGTCTGTTGTGTCCAGTTCTGAGACGAAACATGGTCACTTGCTCTGGCCTCACGAGATGATGGTAGGCATCTTCTGATTGAGGTGTTCTATAGAGGGACTTAATGATAGTCTTCATCTCTGTATGGGTAACCATGATTCTCTTATGCATCCACCTTTGTCATCTTGTCTGCTTCCTCATTTCCTTGGACTCCACAGTGTGAGGGGATCCACTGCAGTGCTATCCGAAAGCATTTGATGGTTTGTAGTGCTTCTTAAAGTTGTGGCAGCTTACCTTTGGTGATAGCCTCAAGGACGGAGCGGGCGTCAGATAAAAAGACAATCTGTGCCATAGGGTCTGCTGTTCTGCTGATGGTATTAGCTACATGAACCAGTGCTTCGACTTCAGCTCTGTAGTTTGTGCAGTGTTTGCCTGTCGGTATTGCAGCTGACTCATGTTGTCCGTTTGGATACTGTATGTGCAGTCCGGCACCTCCGCTCCTAATTGCATCTTTGGCTGATCCATCTGTGTAGATCCTTATCCATGTCTCCTAAGGGTACATTTCTTCCAGCATGGCTACGGTCAGGGCCTTCTTACTCACATCACTGTGTTCATTTTTGGTTGTGAGATGAGGTACTGTGGTGCGAATAGCTATGCTCTCTAGTTTGTTTTCCCAGGGTGGAGGATCAAGGGCGTGGCTTGGGTCTTCTATTTGTGCTGGCAACATTTCTTGGTGTTTCCTTTGAAGTGCTTTTGTCTCTTTCACAAAACTTGATCTTTTAAGTCTTCCTGATGACAGCTGTGCTTGCCTGATCTTCATCGGGTGGTTATTGTACGATTTGAACTTTGCAGCTTGGATCAGTGCTTTGCATTCCCTTCCTTTGCTAAGTGGGGGAATGCCTGCTGTCTGCTCCATTTTTTCTATTGGTGTTGATCTCATTCCACCAGTGATGATACGCAGTGCCTGGTTTTGTACTCTGTCGAGGTTCTGTTGATGAGATTTAGCTGCTGTCATCCATGAGCTAGATCCATACTCAAGGTGTGGTCGTACGGCACCTAGGTAGATGGTCTTGAGGATCCTTTCATTGGCACCCCACTTTGTTCCTGCCAGCTTCCTCATGATGTTTAGCTTTCTTCTGGCCTTTGCCTCTGCGTTCTGGATGTGCTCCTCCCATGTTAATCTTCTGTCATATGTGACTCCCAGGTATGTCTGCTGGTCCTCGTACTCGAGTCGAGTACCGCCCAGTGTCAGATTGCCAACCTTGGTTTTGGTGGACAGTGAGAATAGCATGGCTGATGATTTTTCTTTGTAGATGGTAATACACCAGCGATGGGCCCAAGCTGTAATTCTGTCCAAGGCGAGCTGCATTCTGTACGTGGCAGTCGTTGTGTACTCCTCGGTGCACCAGAGTACGAGGTCATCTGCATAGAGGGCTGCATGGATCCCATTGGGCAGCTCTGCTACAATGTCATTAATGAAGAGTATGAACAGAGTAGGTGATAAAACTCCGCCTTGTGGCACCCCGTGTAATGTAATGTAATGACTAAAATCGTATGTAATACGAGTGCAAAAACTACCTGTCTTACAGGAGCCGCGAGCAGAGCTAGCCGGCAATTCGAGGAAGGCAGCTTTTTGAATCCCTACCTATCGGTGTGTAAGAGTGTGAGTGGTTGTGAAAGCAAGGTGCTGCAAGTGAATGTGTACCAAATAGCGGATGAGAGGGTGCGAAAATTAGCCTATGCTTTGAGGTAGATGAGCGTTAATGTTTAACAATTAATTACTAATAATATGCAGCACCTAGTATAATATTAAGTGACTATAGTGCTGCCGTATACAGAGATTTGAAAAAAGTGTATGCGAAACCCAATGGTAAAGTTAATCTTCCTGTAAGTACAGGAGTAGGTATTTTACAGTGCGGTTGCGAAAGATCAGTATTGTCTATTTTACGGCTAACAATTTGACTCAGCATTTGCTATGCAAATAATAAAAATCACGGGTAAAAAAAAAAATTGTTTCAGATATATGGAATAATGCTAGTGGTAACAGCTTAAAACTAGTGTGGGCGGTTATCTAATTGCTTGCGCCACTGTTATTGAAACGTGAAAAAGCAGCGACGTCACAGCTGTAAAGCTAGCACTTATGATTGTACGGCGAGACATTATTAGAAAGTAAACGGTGGCAAGCTATCGCTATCACGGTTAAACATAGTGAAGGCAACATGAGCTTGCAGGCGAAAATGTTGCAATCAGTGATAATGACGATCAACATGGTTTGTGATGTAACGACATAACACAGTGTATGTACACAATGTTGAAAGCACACAATATATCATAATGTGGCTATTTGCGAGTTTGCAGTTGGTTATGAGCAGCAGCACGCCATAGGAGAATCTCAGTCATTGAGTGGTGGATACTGATTTGGTCTTGCGAGTTTTCTTTTCAGCGAGGGAGTGCGGTCCTTGAGTCGCAGACATGTCCATGAGTTGTTCCTTCCCAAAGCTAGTACTGAGTCAGGTTCGTAGGTGGAAGCGTCGCGAGGTTCATACTATCTCTGGATGGCATGGAGACAAGTATCAGAGCCGATGGCAGCAGACTCGGCCACTGTTTAGTCAGTAATGTGCCTACTTTCATATCACTGAGCTTACAAAAATTGGCTACGATCAAAGGCGACCCACTTAGGCGAGTAGCCAAACAGGAGTGGAAGAGGGCCAGTTGTTTTTGAGTGGCAACCAGTGCCGGTGACCTATTCACCAAAGTGTTTTCTGGTCATATCCATGCCACAGAATACGTTATCTCAAAATGATCTCCCTAATCGCTGACGGAATCAGTCTCTGGCTTAATGGCAGGCTATCCAGCTTCATCAGCTGAGGGCAGAAGTTTCAATTTCCTCGATGTCATCGTCATTATACATCGTAGCGAAGATCCGTACGTAGTTTCAGAATCTAGAAGGACGGATTCGAAAAGTATGAAGGAAATTTCAATTTCCCTTTCTCCGAGATCTAACAATACTCACCATTCTATTACTTCTGAATCAGCTAGCCTGGATAACTGGGCTCGAGGACTATAGACTTAGTAAGCTTTACCGACTCCTGGAACCGGGTACACGGCTCCCAACAACCGAGTACCCGTTTGCCATGAAGCTCATACTGTTTGCATAGCCACCAAACAAGAGATACCATAGCGTGCCTCCGTGGGGCTGGGAGGCTGGGTCCGTAATAGAATGGTGAGTATTAATAGATCTCGGAGAAAGGGAAATCGAAATTTCCTTCATTCTCCTTCGATCATTACTCACCATTCTATTACTTCTGATATACACCAGATTTAGACAGTAACCTGGTGGGAAGGGGCAAACCATCAATTGCTACTTTTGCCCCTCGGAGAAAGAGCTTAGACTTAAACTTGATTAATGGAGACCTAAAAGGATCATCAAGTTAACGGAACCGAATCACATTCGCATCACTGCCCGCCACCCACCCCCCCCCCCCCTTTTCTCATAAGAAAAGGGAGAGCACTCACGAACATGCATCTCGCCTGAAACACAAATATTCCAAGAGGGTTAGCTGCGCATTGCATATATTAGCCTGGGAATGAGCATGACTATATAAGATGAATGAGCATGATATATAGACATAATACAAAAAACTCTCAATCTTGAATTACCTCATGATATTTGGATTTCAGACGTGGAGCCTCCAACCATTCACTTGTCCGGCCATCAGTGACACAATCTGGTTGACATCCTCTCGCTCGACCATGTCTGCTTCTTAATTCTTTCTTACAAATGTCCAAAAAGGGAGAAGCACAGTGTTGTCGTATAACTATCGTTTCAAAACAGCTAAAGCGAGTGGATTGGCGGAGTCACATCCCTCATATAGTAATCCATGAAAGAGGACTCACAGTGCCATTGTGAAACAGCCATGATGTCCTCTAACGGAACACCATTGGAAAGGGCGGTCGAGGCGGCTATTCCTCTAACATCGTGTGCCCTTGCGCATTGCACCTGGTGCCCAGTCACAATCTCATGGGTAGTCTGAATGCATTCGACTACCCAATGAGAGATAGAATCCATGGATGCGCGCCATATGGCTTCTTATGGCAGATCCACAGATGTCTATCATTCGGCCGTAACGAGTCTGTCCATTTTTTGTACTTAGTCAAAGCACGGACTGGGCACCAGACACTGCCATCACGATCAAACCAATTAGTTTCGGTATAATGATCGGTTTGCCGGGATATCTCAAAGATTGATTCTTTGACATAAACTCTGCTCTTGGCAGTAGACGCAGACCCTCTCCGGAGACAATAACTCGGTCCCGCTCTGCTGAAAGTGCATGGATCTCACTGCGCCTTCTAGCTGAGGAAGCTGCCAATAGAAAGACCAACTTTGGAGTCAAATGCTTTAGACTAGCCGAACGCAATGGTTTGAAAGGGTGCTTGGCCAGTACATTAAGCACTAAAGATAGACCCCTGGCTGGAATGACTACCGGTTGTCTCGGTCGGAGATTGCTCATTCCTTTCACCATCACATTCAACTGGACCACCTCTGGACTATCCCTGTTGGCTAGACAAGGGATAACTGATGCCAAAGCTGACTTGTATCCAGAAATTGTGACAAGAGCTAGTCCTGAAAAGAACAGCTTACAGAGAAAGTCTGCTATTTGCTGAATAGTGGATTGAAAGGTATCAATACCCTTTTCTTCACACCAGTCTGCAAATCTGTTAACCTTGTTGTTATATGACTTGAAGGTTGACCTCCTCGCAGCTTTTCCACCAGCAAGATCTAGAAGATCCGAACCACGCCCTGCTGGGCCAAAATGGTGCTATTAGCAGGACCAGGCACGGTTCCTCCCTGATCTTCACCAATATCTTCGGTAGAAGAATGGTGGGTGGGTACGTGTAAGCGTGCATCCCTCTCCAGCTTATCGCCAGAGCGTCTGTATCGACGGCATTTGGATCTGGAATCGGCGAGACATAAGTCATGATTTGAGCATTTTCCTTTGGGGTGAACAAGTCCACGTTGGGATTACCCCAATGCTCGAAGATCCTATGAAGAACTGGAGGGTTGAGAGACCATTCTGTTGGCAGAATTCTCTGTCTGTGAGACAAAGCATCCGCCAGAATGTTCAATCGGCCAGGAATATGAGCTGCTTTCAAAACAACCAAGTAATTCATGGACCATTGAATCAAGTGCCACACTTTGATACATAGTGTGGGTGACTTGGTCCCGTCTTGGCGATTTATGTATGATACTACTGTCGAGTTGTCCGACCGTATCAATATCGCCTTGCCCCTGACTTTTGGAAGACACTTTTCCAACGCCAGTTCCACTGCCATCATTTCCCACAGATTGATATGCAGCTGGCTCTCTTGGAGAGTCAATGTGCCCGAGACCTGGTGTTCTTCCAGGCAGGCCCCCCCCTCCCTCCAGCGGTGCATCCGTGTACACGGACAGCTGGGGGTGGGGCAGGTGCAGCGAACTCCAACCAGGAGATTCTGACGCTTTATCCACCATACAAGATGTGACATTATTGGCTCCAAACCTGGCACCAGTTTTGACAGTGGTTCAGTTCTATGTTTCCACAGAGACATAAGATACAACTGGTTAGGTCTTCGCATCAGAGCAGCGTACGGGATTATCTGCTCCATGGAGACCATCATGCCCATCATCTGAAGAAACCCCCTCGCCTGAATGTGGTTTCCCAATCGAAAACTCTTGAGGATGGCTAACAGAGACACCAATGTGGGTTAGACGGGTAAACCCTGCCATCCTTGAGATCGAATCGCATCCCTAAATAAACGAAATGTTGAGTGGGTGTCAACTCGGATTTCTCCTTGTTGACTAGCCAGCCTAGATGTGAAAGTAACTTCAGAGTCAGAGCAGTATCCACCTCTAACCTGGCTGATGTGTCTGCTTTGATCAGCCAATCGTCTATGTAGGTGGTGAAGCGCCACGTTCTCTTTTCTGAGAAACGCTGTCACCACAAGAACCACTCTGGTGAAAACCCATGGAGCTGTCGACAGGCCGAATGGGCGGACTATAAACTCCCATACTTGATACTGAAACGCAAATCTCAGAAACCTGTGACAACTCCTGTTCATTGGAATGTGGAAATATGCAGCTTTCAGATCGATCGATACACACCACATTCCCTTCCTCAATCCTGCCATTACCGACCTCAGAGTTTCCATCTGAAACCGAGGCGTATGGATACACCAATTTAATGGCCTGAGATTGAGTACGGGTCTCCACCCCCTGTGCTCTTGGGGACAAGGAATATGTTTGAATAGAAGCCTGGAGTGTTCCGGTTTGCTGGTTTTATTGCTCCCTTCAGAAGCAACCCTGACACTTCGTTTTGAATGGCTTCTAACTTGTATGGCTCCCTTGGTACGAGTGTCCAGACAGGTGCCAAAGACAGAGTCTGTGGTGGAAAATCCCACCACTCCGGCATGTACCCCTGGGATAACCATCCCAGGACCAGACTGTCTGACGTCACACCTCACCAAGCCTCGACGAAACACATGAGCCTTCCACCCACTATAGGTGCATCGACGCCTAATGGGGTGTCTCGCTCGCGATCCGCCCCCCCCCCTCTCTTGACGAGAGCAAGAGTGAGAACCATTTTGGTCTTGGCTTGGCCGGTCTAACTGACACCGCTGTTCCTGTCGGACAGGTGCGGTCCAGGCAGATACGAAGGGAGCCTGTGTACCCTCAGGTACGATCCGCTCCCTTCTTTCTGCCCTTTGAGGACTTACCCTTCCCCTTCCCGTTGCCTTTCCCACCTCTCGGGCGATCAGGAACAACATTGGGGAGGGTAGCGGCCTCCACAACCTTCTTGGCCTTCTTCACCGAAGGCGGCTGAGAAACCCCAGTAGAAGCAGAAGTAGCACTATGCTTAGCTTTCGCCTTGCTTTTGTGCTTTTTCTGCTTCTTAGAAGGTTGCCCGGTTAGTGGCTTGGCTACAGCCCCTAGTGCGTGCGCTTGACGCACTAGCTCTAGCTGCAGATTAACGGCCAACCGATTCTGCACAATGCTGGCCATGTCCTCTAAGATGGCCCGCACTTGGCCACCAAAAATGCTAGGGCCTGTAAGGGGCGTCCCAAGAAGACGGTCCGTGACGGCAGTAGCTGGACGCATATGGTTAAGAACCATCGGCCCCCCTGGACCTTGTCACACGCACCTGCACCCTTGCCAATGCATCCATAGACAGCACCAGGGCGTCATTAGCGCATGAAAGCGCCACAGGTGGCACAGGGTGGCCTGCCTCCGCTTCAGCCCACATCGACTGAAGAAGGCGATAAGAGTGGTTGACAGCCTCACCCTCACCCCCTAATCTCATAGGGACAGGACATCATCTTGGGGTACATGAGCTTTGTCCACCAGTGCCGGGGCGGGGCCACCTGCTCCAGCATTCTGGACACCCAGTACCCAGCGGTCATCCTCGGTGACCGTCGGGACAACACCATACATGTTGTATTCCCCCCATGGAATACGACACCTCGCCCGCACCTCCCTGGATGCCACAGGAAGCTGGCCCTTGGTCAGGAGTTGTTTGTTATAAATAGCATCCAGCAACTCCATAAACCTTGGATCCAGTCCAATAGACTGGATCCGGGCTGCGGGCAAGGTCCCCGTCCTAATCGATGCCACCGATGGACTGGGTGCATCCTCCTCGACCGTGATCGAAACCACAGACGGGCCTGCCCTGGCTAGCCAAGCCAGAGCCTCAGACCAATCTGTCTCCGAGGAGGACACTCCCATGAACACGTCACCCGTTGACATGTTCACGGCCCTACCAGCAACGGCCTGCCGGCTAGGAGCCATTGCTGATACGCCAGGAACTCCGGTACCGTACGGTTCCGCCGCCACCCCATGGAACACACCAGTCCATGGACTCGGCCCGCACGCAAAACCGTGTGGACCCGTAGCGGTTGAAGAACCATGGCCAAACATGGACGCCAACAGCACCTCATGTCTGACTGCCGGACCAGGCGAGATAGGTGAGTACCGCGCCTGGCCAGCCACACCCGTCACCGTGTCGGTTGATGGCAAACCAACCATCATGGGACTGGTGCCCAGTACCGGAGTGGCCTCAACCATGGGCGGACAGATGGAGGACGGTTCCGTCCGGGATGGAATCGACCTCCATGCTCTCCACCCGTGGCATCACAGGCCGCAGCAATTTCTCCTCCTCGGCTTCCTCATCTTCAGAACCCGAAGAGTCGTCACTAGACGTCACCTGGCGGACGGCTCCCATGCCTGACGGACCGGCCATCGCTACTGGCCCACCCGGAGGTGGCCGCAGAGAGACAGAGCCCATCAGGCCGGAGCCCGACGGGACTACCCAACATTGCATTGATTATGACGACACGAACGAAGCGGGCAATAATACACCCATACACTAATCCTCAAGGGTGTATAATGGAACCAGGAATCATATCGCATAGCATTCGGGGTATATTTACTAATAAATATAAATTATACTCCTAACGAAGGCCAAAACAATATGTGAAGAAACAACAAAATGTAAACAAACTGTTGTAGCACACGGTAAAACCGCAAACCACACATCTAAATCAAGAATTTTAAAACCACTGACCATTGCAAACAAATCGCGATAACACGCAAAACTTGAAAATACCAAAGTTTTCTGGTACCAATAAAGTACGCAGCACCCAGAATCAGATGCGCGAATTAATAAAACATTTTCTTCACATAAACATCCGAGCAACACGGGTGTGACGTCACCCACCCGGATCTTACGGAGAACGACGTCAGCCGATTTTCGTGATAAAACACCGTAAAGCCAACACCTTATTTCATATTTGCCGATCGCCTGTTGGGGTTTAAAGGAAGGCGATCAATCTGGCATATTCCGTTGTTAACACACGTCCCAGATTCTTTGGGGTTAGAAATTGGAACATGCGACACAGACGAAATTTTGAAGACCTAAGTCTTTTAACTATGGAATAACATGGAAATATACGACCTGGTTATCATTGGCTGCATCCATGTTAATCCAATATATCATTAGAGAGCGCACAAAGCTATCACAATTACACAGAAAAAGACTTAATATAATCTCAAGACTCCAACTGCACAACAAAGCATGTGTCTCTTGTTGCTATGCAAACACGAATGAGCTTCACGGCAAACGGGTACTCGGCTGTTGGGAGCCGGGTACCCGGTTCCAGGAGTCGGTAAAGCTTACTAAGTCTATAATCCTAGAGCCCAGCTATCCAGGCTAGCTGTATCAGAAGTAATAGAATGGTGAGTATTGATCGAAGGAAAATCGAAAGTGTTCAGGTAACCAGCTAAGTAAAAAGGTGTCGCATCATCTTTAAAGTATATACACTCTAGAAGTTAACCAGACCAGCGCCTTGAGAGCATACAGTGTAGACGCATAGCGTATGCACACCGCGATGCTGGCTTTTGTCTTAGATATTCTAACGAGAGAGAGAGAGAGAGAGAGAGAGAGAGAGAGAGAGAGAGAGAGAGAGAGAGAGAGAGAGAGAGAGAGAGAGAGAGCGAGGTAGGGAAGGAGAGAGAGAATGAGAGAGAGAGAGAGAGAGAGAGAGAGAGGAGAGAGAGAGAGAGAGAGAGAGAGAGAGAGAGAGAGAGCGAGCGAGGGAGGGAGGGAGGGAGAGAGAGAGAGAGAGAGAGAGAGCGAGCGAGGGAGGGAAGGAGAGAGAGAATGAGAGAGAGAGAGAGAGGGAGGGAGGGAGGGAGGAGAGAGAGAGAGAGAGAGAGAGAGAGAGAGAGAGCGAGAGAGAGAGAGAGAGAGAGACCTAGCACACGAGTGCATGTATACGTTGGGATTATACGCCCGTGTGATTTGTGAGGAGATAGCCATGCTGCTTCCTTTAATATTATCACTACTCCGTGCTTCACATTCCGGGCGGAAGTGCTTACTCTCGGCCGTAAAATTATCATTTTTTTAGAAATAGATTCCCCTTAATTATACATGTCTAATGAGCATATTATATGATGCAATATGGCCCATCTTGCTGGCAAGGTACTCCATTTTGCTCAAGATTACCAGTTTTCATTTTTGGCAGAAACGACCTTCACTTGCACAGAAAAGTTGAAATAAAAAAACATGAGTATTTTTTTTCAAAATGGCCAACACATTCTCGCTCTTGCACTGACTTGATTATCAATTTTGAAATGGCTCCACTCCACAGTTTTCGAGAAATCATCATTACCGTGCCAATGTGTCCCCGGATGTAAACCAAAGGGAATTTCAAGTATGGGTGTTTGAACTGCGTCTACTCCTATAGTTTTTATCAGATCAGCGCAGACATATTCAATGGTCATATACGATGATGCCTTATAATATTCTTTAATGGTGAGGCATCGGAAATTTACTGTTATTCATTGAACCTCTTCTAGTTTTTCTAGTAGGTTCAGATACAACACACTTTAAGCCATTTGCATGAAGACCTACGGCCATACCATTATCAAGGCCATACCGCACCAGAAATCTTAGTCCGTTCTCCACAAACTTATCTCATATTTTTAAAGTTATATCATACTAATCAAATAATTACCTGTAAGCGGTAAGGAAAGTTGTTGAAAATTTTGAAAGCCTTAGACAGGTATCTGAACAGCTTCCAGTCAATTTAATTTTAAAATATTCAACAAAATTGTTACTAAAACATGTAAGATACGATTCTTTAGGAATGACCTTAAAAATTACTCATAAAACTATTTTTCCAAGCTAAGCTCCCCCCCCCCAACCCCCCCCCAGCCCCCCACACGCACGCACGCACCCACGCACGCACGTACCCACGCACGCACGCACACACACCTCGCTCGTGTTGGATTCCATCGATCACTGTACTCCCTGACTATCAATTTCCAGAAAACTATACAGTTAAGCTATTGGATATTTTGGAACTAATTTGATTGGGCGCTGTTGATGCCTATGGCAGCAACAGTTTCCAGTCAAATTAGTTTCAAAATATTAAAACTCATTTTTATTAAATAATAAAGACATACAATTCGTACAACGTGTCGAACTATTAAGAGGTGAAGACGGGACACATAGAATAGTTTATGATGTAATGATTATGACGTCAGTATACACGGCGCTTAGCTGATTATGACGTCAAATGATGTCAGATCGATAGATGGATACGCTGGAAATGTGACGTACGCAGTGTTCGCAGCGCTGGTGTTGGGATCGATCAAAGCCTGAATTCCCAGAATGGCAGCAACACATCACCGTAAAGTTAGTTTCAAAATACTCAACAGATTACCTGTTTAGTAATTGTCTTGGGATGTGGATACTGGAATCGTTCAAGGATATAGGGGGTAATTGAGACATGTTACGGCGATAATGAAAGCTGCGTGAATACCAATCATATTACCTGCGTTAGTCTCTGAAGAATGTATTCCCTGTTTCTCTCTTATGGAATACTCCTGCAGATAAAAAGCAAATTATCAATAGCGATGGAATAATGGACTTATGGGTGGGTGGGCCAACGCCGTGTAGGTAGTGTGGTAGTAAAGATTATTAAAGAGAGAATTAGTTAGTATAAGGAACCGCAATGCGATCCGCATGATAGTAATAGATATGTGGAGATTTCAGAACTTCTAACATAATAGCCTGACCTCTTTAGAGGATGATGATAACAAGAGGTCCGAGGGCCTGTGACGCTCTCCTGTACTATTAGCATTGAAATGGATATTACGGATAATTTTTGGAAGGTCAACGGCCACCAATTAAATTGAGCAATCAAAATTCTCATTTGATATGTCTACCCCCATAGGAGGGGTTCACATCCACATTTCGTTGAAATCGAGCAGGGATTAATGAGGAGTAGGCCTAGCATTTTTAATGGCTTCTAACATTTTTCAGAAATTTCAGAATAGCTGGAAAACAATCGACCAAATCAAAATTAGATGTCCTAAAGCCTACCACTGTAAGTTCTTTCCAGGCAAATTTAGGTTGCAATCAGTCAAAATGGTAAGGAGAAGAAGCAATTTGACAATGTCCGTTTAATATTTCATAAAAATTTAAGATTCCAACCGCCCCCCCCCCCACCCACCCACCCCAAAATAGACCAATCAAAACTTTGAATAGAAGTGCTAGAGCCTACAATTAAATGATCGTTCTAACTCCATCTGGTTGAAATCGGTCAATCTGTTAAGGAGAAGAAGCGATTTGATTTAAGTTTTGATAAATCTTTCATAAAATCTAAGATTTTAACCCAAAAATTTGATGAATCGAAATTGTGAATTGTAGTTCTAAAACTTGTCACGATAGATTCGTTTAAGGAAATCCGTCAAAACTGGAAGGAAAAAAAGGGATTTAATAATTTCCGGTAATTACGTAATAAAATCTAAGATTTTCACCCAAAGAATGTACAAATCAAACTTCTGAATGGAAGGTCTAGAGCCTATACTCATAGGATATTGTTTGGCAAATTTTCTTGAAATGGGTTAAGTTGATAAAAATAAGGGTCGATTTAACAATTTCTGGCAAGTCTTTCATAAAATCTCAGATTTTCACCCAAAAATTGACAAATCTAAATTATGAATGTAATTTCTAGTCTACCATTAAATTGATGATCGTTCTCACCCAATCTCGTTGAAATCAGTCCAGCTGTTAAAAAGACGAGGAATAATAATAATAATAATAATAATAATAATAAGAAGAAGAAGAAGAAGAAGAAGAAGAAGAAGAAGCGATTTGACAATTTCTAATAAATTTGTCATAAGATCTAAGATTTTCGCCCAAACATTTAATGAATCAAAATTCTGAACGGAGATTCTAGAGCTTATCACCATAGCTTCGTTTCAGATGAATTTGGTTTAAATCTGTCAAAATACAATCAGCGATTTTCACCCAAAATATAGACGAATCAAAATTCTCAATGGAATTTCTAGAGCGTATGATCATAGGCTCATTTCAGCTAAATTTTCCTGAAATTGCTCAAAATCGTAAGGAGACAATTTAATAAAATCTAAAACTTTGACAAAAAATTTTGATGGATAAAATTCCGAATCGAAGTTATGGAGTCGTGCATTATAGGACCTTGTGACCAAAATTTGATTAAAATCTGCATATTGGTTAAGGAAGAGGAGCATTTTGAAAGAAATGTTGACGGACGACGGAAGGACGACGGACGATGGACAGGTGATGGACGGTTGCCACGGCAGAACTTCACTTGTCCTTTAAGGCCAGTTGAGCTAATAATTATCTATAACTGGTATATGTAATTGTTTATGTACCAATGCTGACCCCTAATAATTTAGCTTATCAAATAAAATGAACTAACGGTTTCCTCCAAAAAGTATGCATATAGGTCCTTGGATCCGATGGGTCCCGTCAATTCCATCTGTAATGGTGATGATACCACTTCCAACACAGCTGTACAATGAAACAAAGTGAAAGCACATCACGCATTAATGTGATGAAGGAATAATATTGGACAGCATCGAGAATGAGTATGACTGACAACGATAACAAAATGATAACAAGTATGCCGACAGCACCGACGCAGGTTCTGACTACCTCAATGACCCTCGTCCTGACGACGACTAGGTCGCTAACGCCGAACCTGCCGCCGCTGAAGACAACGCCGGTCTTGATGACAGTACAGTAGTGGTGGTGGTGGTGGTGGTGGTGGTGGTGGTCGCTGCCGTGGTATTGTTGGCCTCACTGTGCTTTGCTGCTGCTGCTGATGTTGCTGCTGCTGCTGCTACTGCTACTGCTACTACTACTACTACTACTACTACTACTACTACTACTACTACTACTACTACTACTACTGCTACTGCTACTGCTACTACTACTACTACTACTACTACTACTACTACTTCTGCTGCTGCTGCTGCTGCTGCTGCTGCTGCTGCTGCTGCTGCTGCTGCTGCTGCTGCTGCTGCTGCTGCTACTACTACTACTACTACTACTACTACTACTACTACTACTACTACTACTACTACTACTACCACCACTACTACTACTACTACTACTACTACTACTACTACTACTACTACTACTACTACTACTACCAGCACCACTACTACTACTACTACTACTACTACTACTACTACTACTACTACTACTACTACTGCTACTGCTACTGCTACTACTACTACTACTACTGCTTCTGCTGCTGCTGCTGCTGCTGCTGCTGCTGCTGCTGCTACTACTACTACTACTACTACTACTACTACTACTACTACTACTACTACTACCACCACTACTACTACTACTACTACTACTACTACTACTACTACTACTACTACTACTACCACCACTACTACTACTACTACTACTACTACTAGTACTACTACTACTAATACTACTACTACTACTACTACTACTACTACTACTACTACTACTACTACTACTACTACTACCACTACCACTACTACTACTACTACTACTACTACTACTACTACTACTACTACTACTACTACTGCTACTGCTACTACTACTACTACTACTACTACTACTACTACTACTACTACTGCTACCACTACTACTACTACTACTACTACTACTACTACTACTACTACTACTTTTTTTTTTTTGAAAAACCGACGCTGACGCAGTCGGACAAACTTCACGGAGGAACTCCTTTAAAAAGGCTTGCAAACCCCCAGAAAAAAACCTGGTGAACTAGTAATCTTGATTAATATTACAAAACAATGATAAATAATGAGCATTAATACAATTTATAAATACATATGGCTTAAAAGGTATAGATACAAAACAATATGCTGATAAAGCTCCGATAGCAAAACAAAACTTAACAAAGGCATTACTATTCAACCGAGGTGTAGTAGTAGACCCGTGTGGCGAGTGCAACTATCCAACAAATGAAAAGTGCCTCGTCAATCTATGACAAATAAGTCAATCATTGACGCCAGTGGGCTGATTCTCTAAAGATCAGCGGGCGTAGTAGCATTTGGGTAGTATAATACATATAGTCGGCAGAAAAATTCCAGAAAAATTGATGGCCCTCTTGTTTAAATTTTCAATTTACTTTATTGTAAGGTTTTGTAAATTACCATTCAATCCATGTGTGGTAGTAGACCCGTGTGGCGAGTGCAACTATTCAACAAATGAAAAGTGACTCGTCAATCAAATAAGTCAATCATTGACGCCAGTGGGCTGAGTCTTAAAGATCAGCGGGTGTAGTAGCATTCGGGTAGCATAACATATATAGTCAGCAGGAAAATTACAGAAAAATAGATGGAAATAGATGGCGCTCTTGTTTCCATTTTTGATTTACTTTGTTGTAAGGTTTTGTAAATTACCCGGGAACAAATAACCCTATAAAACTCTGTGCAAATTCCTAAAATTACCTGGGACAATTTTATAATTCAATGGCAAATTACTTTATCGATTGATTATTAAATTACCCCAGTCTGTTTATTTCTTAACATGAATTATTAAACATAACAATATCAAAGTGCAGACTAAAATGAATTACATGACACAGATCAATTAAAAGACACAGATAAATCAGCTGTAGTAATTAAATGATTTAAGCTAGTGCAGGCTCATTTATTTTTACAGCTCCCAACTCCATTGAAACTATGTTTGTTTTGCACCATATGTCCTTGAATACTTTTTCTTTACCATGCTGCTTTAATCTAAAATATTCGCAAGGAATATGATTCAGCAGCAATGAACGAAATATTGCCTTTATTGCTCTATTGTGATTGCCCATAGATGGATTTTTCGTCTGTGCACACCGATGTTTCCAAATGGCCCAAACACCTATGGTTAGTATTGTTATTAAAATAGTCCTTTCAGACTTTATGATATTTACACCGCTTGATCCAAACTCTCTAAACAAGACTACATGCGTGTCTAGAACAATGGGCTTCGCTCCAAATTTTGCCAAGATTTGGCTGATATAGTCCCAAAATTGTGATGATATTGGACATTCCGCAAATAAATGCTCGATTGTTTCCTCGTCTGTTTGACATAAGTAACACCTATCAGAAGTCGTAATATTACACTTGTATGTCAAGTGTCCCACCCATAGCCGTCGATGTAGTAATCGCCACAATAAATCACGAGCCATATTTGGTATGGATGGAGAATGTAAGATTTTCCATACATTTTTCCAACTGGATGGTTTATAGCTTGAGTCATCCCATCTCCTAATTGCTATGGGAGGTGTTACTTGTTTTCGTCTCATAATATGGTACCATTCCTTGGATCTCATCTTGTATTTTAACATCTCATCATCAAGAACTAATGCGGGTTGTGGAGTCAAACTATTATTATTTACATTTGGTAGACGAAACCATTCAATTGGTACAGCATGTTTTATTTTATTTAGCAACCGCTGGACATCTATATGCCTCATATGTGTTTTTCTAGCTACGTCTTGCATTGTAATCCATCTACGTGTTTGAGGGTGTATCATATCCGATAAATGTTGAATGCCATATTTTGCAAAGGACGGTAGATAAAGTACTGCATTGTTATAACATATATTACTATTGCCCCACAATTGCTGTTCTAGTACTTCCTTCCAGCACGTAGGTGGAGGCATGTATCTGTCAAATATTTCTAGCTCCTTAACTTGATCTTTAAACACATCTGGTATCATTTGGCTATTCGGAGGTGGCTTCTTTGAGGTAAAAACATGCTCCGCCAGAAATGGTTCTACAATTCTCTCCATGAGAGCTCGTGAAACACATGCCCACGTCTCATCTGATGTAATAAGATCATCCAAAAATTTTAACCTTAAAGAAACACATTTCACTTTAATATCAATTAAATCAAGTCCTCCTTCTAACTTAGCATTATTGAGAACACGATGGGAAACTAAATGATTCTTTTCTTCCCATATGAATGACAATATCAACTCATTAACCTCCTTTTCTACATGTTTTGGCATGTGTACAACAGATGCTGTATACCATAGCCCAGATAATGCCAAGTTGTTGACAACAAACACTCTACCAAAGATTGAAAGACGACGACGCTTCCAATTTGCTAATATTCTCTTAAGCTTAGATACTCGTTCATTCCAATTTTGTATTGTATTCGGTTTCCTGCCAAAATAGATGCCTAAAATCTTAATGGTATCATTAGACCAATTGATTTCAAGTGGCTGGTCATTCCGCTCTTTCCATGGCCCCAGAAATAATCCTTTGGATTTTCCTTTATTGATTTTCAAACCAGATGCATTTTGGAACTTTTCTAGTACGTGGTTTAAAATTGCAAAATCATTGTTTGAACTGGTAAACACAGTTGTGTCATCAGCATATTGTGACAGCTTAAGTGGTCTTTCTATGCCACGAATACATATGCCTTGAAAGTTATTATTTTGCCTCAATGCTATGCCAAGTGATTCCATCACAATAACAAATAATAATGGCGATAGGGAACACCCATGTCTAACCCCACGTTCTAAGACAATTTCTCTGGATAATTGATTGTTCACTAAATAGCTACTCTTGATATCCGTATATAAAATCTTTACCCATTTAATAAAGTTTGAGCCTAACCCAAACGATTGCAAAGAATTAAAAAGAAAATCCCATTCCACACGGTCAAATGCCTTTTCATTGTCCAAGGCAATCACAGCTGAAGGGATGCTATCCTTCTCAACCAATTGTATAAGGTCTCTTATTACCATGGTATTGGTTAGAATTGTCCTCCTGGGTACAGCACATGTCTGCTCTGTTCCAATGATTTCTCCTAAAACACTACCTAGTTTCAATGTTAGTGCTCTGGATATTATTTTGTAGTCTACACATAGTAGAGAAATTGGTCTGTAGTTCTGAATTAGACGTCTGTCATTTCCTTTATATATTAGCCTTACGTATGCCCTAGCCATAGTTGGTGGTAAATGGCCTTTCTCAAAAATTTCAGTGCCTAATTCTTCCATTATTGGACCTACAAGGTGCCAAAACGTTTGGTAAAATTCAACTGGAAGGCCATCACACCCCGGTGATTTTTCTAGTTTCATACCTTTAAGGGATTTAGTTAAATCTTCTAGTGTTAAGGGTTGATCACAAAATTCACTGCCTGTGTCTGACACCTTTTTGTCTATATTTGCTAACAAATCCAATTTTGCATCTTCATCAATTCCCCCTGACTTGTACAATGACTCATAGTAATTGCATACAATAGTACTCATTTCATTGTTGGTAAAGACGGTTGAACCATCCGGCATGTTTAATGAGCACATCACCTTATCTATTGCCCGTGCTTTTTCTAATGCGCAAAAATATCGGGTTGGCTTTTCCCCTTCTGCATGCATCTGGGCTCTTGCTCTAATTTTTGCACCCTCAAACTCATATTGTTCTATATCTCTTATTTTACTTTTAATTTTAACCAGTAATTCATAATAATTCTCTTCACCATTATTTACTTTAGCATTAATTTTCATCAGTGATCGATGAAGTGTTTTCTTGCGTTTGCGTATTTCCTGTGCTTTTCTAATAGCATACTTTCGGGAAACATACTTTAAATCCAGTTTAACATCCTCCCACCATTGCAATGTGCTCTTATATGATGCTTTCCTATTAATCCAATGTTGCCAACAACTCTCTATATTATTCTTATAAAATTCTTCTCCCAACAGTGTTGTGTTTAATTTCCAAAACCCGACCCCTTTTGTTACCCAGTCAGCATTGGCAAAGGTTACACAAACCATGTTATGATCGGAGAATGCAACTGGCTTAATATTAACATCTCTCCAGTACCCTGTTAACAAACTATTCACATAAATTCTGTCGATCCTTGAACCAACTTTACCATCTACCGAAAAACATGTAAGATCTTTACCATGAGGTTTTGATATTCTATAGGTGTCCACTAAATTTTCATTATCACATATTTCTTTTAAGAGTCTATGTGATGTATCAGTATAAGTTGAAGTTGCATTCCTGTCATTTTCTTTGTCTAAGACACAATTAAAGTCACCACCCATTACTAAGTTTTCAGTGATGTTATCTAGTGCTGTTTTAGACATCTCCTTAAAAAAATTACGACGTAGTTGATGAGATGTAGGTGCATATATACACAGCAACGTGATACGTGTTTGTTGTATATCTAGCGTGACTCTCACCCAGCGACCATTTGCACCTGATACTGAAGAGATAATATTTACATAGGCTGAACATCGAGGGAGTATAACAATTGCTACGCCTGCACTATTATCTTGAGATAACGAATAAAATATTCTGGATCCAGAAATCTTTTCTAAATTATCGTATAATTCTGACTTCTGAATTTTTGTTTCCTGTATCAAAGCAATGTCAATCTGCTCATTTTTAAGAGTCTCTAGTAAGTGACGTTGCTTTATGTCACTATTTAAGCTTCTACAATTGAGTGTGCAAATTAGCATAAAAGGTAATAAAATGCTGTGTAAAACCGCCATTATTAAGCTAACTAGATTTTGTTTTTTTCGACCCTCTCTTAGACCATTTACCTATTTTACTCACAAACGCTGCATTACTTAGCTCAACTTTTTCCAAATGCTTATATTTTAATATATCTGAATCATGACGCAGATGCCTATATTTAACACCCTTTGCTGTCACATATGGAACTAACACCTCTCCTGCCTCTGACCTGTACATGACCATTTCATCAGGTGATTTAGAACTCTGTGTTTGAATGGATATATCAGATTCAGCGACTGACATATTATCGTCTTCTATATCACTTTCCTCTATTTCTGATTCAGAACTCTCTCCATCTTTCTGTCGCTTTGTTCCACTCAATCGATCCGAGACACCAATTACTTTCTCTATATTATTTAAATCGTCTAGATTGAGTGTACTCAGTGGAAAATCAAAGTTAGTTTCAGTATCTTGCGACCTGAATTTTACTTGTCCTAAATTAAAACTCTCTTCCAGAGGGTATTTATCATCATCTTCAACTTGTGTGGAACTAGCCTCTCTCTCATCAAACTTGGATTGACTTGTTACTGGAGTAAGACTTAGCCCCTCATCTAGAACCTCTATTTCATCGCCTGCAACTACAGCGATTGGATTCTTAGTTTTTTCCCCATGCTTCTCATTAACATGGACTTTAGCTACAATCTCAGCAACTACTGGTTCAATGACATTTTCCTTAGCAACGTGCTTCCCATTAGTATGGATTTCAGCTACAATCTCAGAAGCTACCGGTTCTATGACATTCTCTTTAGAGACAACTTGCTCTGCACTTTTATCAGCACCCTTTTTGACATATTTGTTCTGCGGGCATCGCCACTTAAAATGATCAGATGATCCACAAACTAGACATTTGTTTTTGTTAGGGCAATCTGTTGCAAGATGTTCTGTGCTTAAGCAGATTCTACACTCCTTGATTTGCCCCCTGTACCATAATGGCAAGATAAATCGACCATCTATGGTGACCTTGCTTGGGAGAGGTTGTTCTACCTTTTCAAACCAAATTCTTCTGATGCCATTTTCTAAGGTTCGATCAAATGGATAGGTCTCGTGTTCTACTTTGTCCACTTTGCCATACTTGGTCAATTCAATGATAACCCGTTCATCTGGGATCTCTAATGGAACCTTCATCTTGACTAATAGACGATCAGAATCTATTTCCTCCACATTACACACCTCACCCTTCACGACAAGGACCTCGTCAAGCAACTTTTCCTTCACACTTTCATTAACTACGGTGACATTCCATACAGATTTGGAAACATTAACAAGACCTTGAAGGACCCGTGGCCCTGCCCCAACTACATCCTTCAACCCATGATACACCTCAATTGCCGAAACACCCCACGCCTTTGTCGTGATTTTAAGACTCAGGGTACGCTTATATGAGGTGGCCATGGTGTTTTATAAAAAGCAGTACCCCATACTACTACAATATATAATACAAATATATAACACCAAGACGTCGGGGAAAGAGCTAAACACTAAATAAATAGTGTCCCCTTTTGAAACCCTGACGTCTACCAACAAGTATACGAATAGAGAGTACAGTCGTATACTTGTTAGTTTGAACCACTTTCTAAGTGGTTCACTAACACCTAGCCGATTAAAGTATGCTAACAAATATATGATTAAATAGTCAAGTCATATATTTGTTAGTCTGTTCGAGTTGACCGGGGACAGCCAACTGACTATAAGGATTTATATAGTTAAAGAACTAGGCTTGTGCTTACAAATGACAAAGGAATTAAATCCACTCACTCAAGCGATCTTGCCAAATATAATGCGCTAGCCTACGAACTATAGAAATAGCAGACTGGCGCAGCGAGAAATGTATTGCATTGACCACAGTAAGAGGACCCCTATTAAATGGCGGAAACCGCCAGCTAAGAGGAATGCCTTGAGAAAATGGAGACACAAAATGCGCTCCAACCAAGACAAGAATTTACAAATTAAATATAAAGTTTGAAAGGAAATACTAATACGAAATATATGTATAAAATTTATCTACAAAATCGCGTTAGAAACTAGCAAATTCGGGCAGCAATTGCAGAGCTAAATAAACGCGTGCGTTCACTTCGACTACTACTACTACTACTACTACTACTACTACTACTACTACTACTACTACTACTACTACTACTACTACTACTACTACTACTACCACTAGCACTACCACTACCACTACCACTGCCACTGCTACTGCTACTACTACTTTTTTTTTGTTGAAAATCCGACGCTGATGCAATCGGATACACTTCCCGGAGGATCTCCTTTAAAAAGGCTTGCAAACCCCCATAAAAAATCGGTTGAAATAGCAGGCTTTATTAATAGAATAACAATACAAACCTAACATGTCAAAACAGTGCAAGCTAAAATACTCTATTATCATATACCACAACCGTGGCATAACTACATAGAAAACATAATTAATAAAGAGCTGATAACATAACATAATTCAACAAAGACATTGCTATTTGCACACCGTGTAGTAGTAGGCCCAAATGGCGAACATAGTTAACCAACAAGTGGTAAAGCCACTCATCAATAATTAGCAGTAAGCTACTGCTAATCATTGATGCCATTGAGCCGATTCATGACCGGCAGGCTAAGTAGATCATATGTAGTTTAACGTAGCACACCGTATAGTAGTAGGGCCAAATGGCGAGTGCAGCTCGCCAACAAGTGGCGAGGTGACTCATCAATAAGTAACAAAAAGTCACTCATTGACGCCAGTTAGCCGATTATTAAATACCCAACGGACGTAGTAGCCTTTATATAATATAATGCACAAAGCAAACGTATACAAACTATGACTACTTAGATGGCGCTTTGGGTTCACATTCTAAATTTACTTCATTGTAAGTTTTTGCAAATTACCCTGGAACAAATACACCTACAGTAAATATTTACAACAGGAAGCTAATTGTAAGATATCACACTCTGTTAACTTGAAAATCGGATCACCTCCAGAATATTGACATAATGCTCATTTGATATTTAAATATTCTGATCCCAGGGTTAGGATATTCGTCAAGATTAGAGTCTCCTAAGGCCCTACAATTTTAAAATAAAGGCAATTAAATTAAATTAAAATAGCATTTATCAATATACAGCAAGCAGCGAGTGTGCTAGCTTATACAAGTTCCGCTTCTGATATTTTTAGATATCCGTATTCAATTGATACTAGGCCAGTTTTGCACCATACGTCTTTAAATCTACTTTCTCTCCCATGTTCTACTAGCCTGTAAAATTCACAATGAATGCAGTTTATCAACAATGATCGAAATATAGCTTGTATGGCTCTCTGATGGTTGTTGCCGGTTTTATCTCTGGCCTCTGAACACCGATGCTTCCAGATGGCCCACACTCCTACAGATAACAGGGTTATTAACAATTCTTTCTCCTTGCTATTAATGATTCGTCCGATAGTTGAGCAATCTTTGAACAAAATTGTTTCAGCCACTAAATTCACATATTTGGTTCCAAATTTAGCAAGGAGCATATTGATATATACCCAAAAGCCTGTAGTTATGCGACACTGAGTAAATAGATGGTCTATCGTTTCCTCCTCAGTATTACATAATAAGCACCGGTCTGTACTTGATATTTTACACATATAAGTAAGATGGCCGACCCATAGCCTTCGATGGAGTAATCGCCATGCCAGGTCCCGTGCATTTCCTGGTAGACACGGTAGATGTATTGCTTTCCAGGCATTTTTCCAGTTCTTTGGCGTGCATCCTAAATTGTTCCAATGCCTAACCACAATAGGAGTCTGTCTCCGACTTTGCATTAGAATTCTATACCAGTCTCTAGATGCCATGTTGTATTTTATATGTTCTGACATAAATACTAATGTTGGTTGCAACATATCAATGTTGCCACGTGCTTTCGGCAATGTGAACCATACAGCAGGTATTGCATTCTTTATTCTAACAAATAAGCGCTGAGCATCAATATGTCTCATTGATGTTATTCTTGCTACATCTTGCATCGCAATCCATTTACGAGATTTCGTATTTACCAAGTCACGTAAATATTGAATACCATTTTTGGCCATAGAGGGCAAATATAATACATCATCATTATCACGAATCAACTCGTTGCCCCAAAGACGTTGCTCTAAGGCATCTTCCCAACAATTGGGTTGTGGCATTGATCGTGTAAATATTTTTAAGGCTTTGAGCTGTTCTTTATATACATTTGGAATCTTTTGATGATTAGGTGGCAGTTTATTGCACATAAATAAACATTCTACTGGAAATGGGTCAACGTACCTTTGGAGAAGTGCCCTTGAAACACTTGACCAAGATGAGTTTGAAGTAAGTAACTTATTCAAGAATTTCAATTTTAAAGAAGCACACTTTGCTGAAACATTAACCAAATCCAGGCCTCCGGCATGCTTTTCATTGGTGAGAATTGACTGTGATACTAAATGGGCTTTGTCATCCCATAAGAAGGACAAAAGTAACGTGTTGATCTTTGACTCTACTGATTTGGGCATATGAACTACAGAAGCAGTATACAACAGTCCAGATAAAATTAAATTATTAAGGACAAATGCCCTGCCAAAGACAGTTAGGCGACGTCGTTTCCAATTTAGTAATGCACACTTTAGCTTGGATATCCTTTCTTCCCAGTTTAGTAATACATTTTGTTCTCTACTAAAGTAAATACCCAAAATCTTTATGACATCATTTGAGCAGTTAATATCCATCACATTATCAGTTCTGCCCTTCCAATCGCCCAAAAACAATTCCTTAGATTTATCTTTATTGACTAAATCTGTTAATACTCCATTTAAAATTCTAAAATCCGTATTTTTACCCGCAAACACTGTCGTATCATCTGCATATTGAGAAACCTTTAGTGGCCTTTCTACGCCACGTATAGATATTCCTTGAAAGTCATTGCGTTGCCTCAATGTGGCCCCAACGATTCCATAGCTATGACGAATAGAAGCGGGGACAGTGAGCAACCCTGTCTGACACCTCGTTTCAACACTACAGGTTTGGATAGCTGATTGTTAACTAAATAGCAACTTGTTATATCAGTATATAAAATATTGACCCATTTAATAAATCTTGAACCAAAGCCAATATGGTCTAAAGACTTAAACAAGAAATCCCATTCTAGTCTGTCAAACGCCTTCTCGTTATCAAGTGCTATTATTGCTGCTGGGATACAATCCTTTTCAACTAATTGAATAAGGTCCCGTATAAGCAAAGTGTTGTTTAATATTGATCTTCCTGGCACAGAGCAGGTTTGATCATCATGAATGACTTCGCCTAGGACTGCGCCAAGTTTTAATGTTAGTGCCCGAGTAATAATCTTATAATCTACACAGAGTAGAGAGATTGGTCTATAATTCTGTATTTTATTTCTGTCACCCCTCTTGTATATAAGCCGAACAAATGCTTGGGCCATCGATGTAGGGAGATGCCCTTGCTTAAAAATGCTGGTTGCTATTTCTTCTAATACTGGCCCAAATATGTGCCAGAATGTTTGATAAAATTCAACTGGAAGTCCGTCACATCCAGGAGACCTTTCTAACTTCATACCATTGAGGGATTTTGTCAAATCATCAATTGTTATTGATTGGTCACAGCTTTCGCGACATGAATCTGGAAGTCTTTTCGTTATATTAGCTAAAACATCTCTAGTTGCAGTTTCCTCGCTTCCCTCAGATTTATACAATGATTGGTAAAATTCGGATACTGTTTCAATCATTTCTGCATTTGAGCACACTGATACTCCATCATTAGTCTTCAGTGAGCGCATTAATTTCTCTATACCTCTTGCTTTTTCCAAGTTACAAAAGTAACGTGTCGGCTTTTCGCCCTCGGTGTGCATTTGTGCTCTTGACCTTATTTTGGCACCATCAAACTGATATTACTCTATTTCATTTAGTCTACCTTTTAATTTAAATAATAGTTCGTAATAATTGTATTCCCCATCATTAATTTTCTTATTAATTTTACACAACGACCTCTGAAGCGCCTTTTTACGCTTTCGTATTTCACGTGCTTTCCTAATGGAATACTGCCTTGAAATATATTTCAGGTCTGATTTAGCATCTTCCCACCAGTCTGTTATACATTCATACGAACCTCTTCTTTCATCCCAATGCCTCCAACAACTTTCCACACATTTGCGGTAGCAACTATCTCGTAGCAATGCTACATTAAGTTTCCAAAATCCATCTCCTCGTTTGACCCAGTCAGCATTGTCTAATGTGATGGAAAACATATTGTGATCAGAGAAAGTTACTGGTTTTATGTTAGTTTTACACATGTAACCTTTCAATGAACGTTCTACATAGATCCTGTCTAACCTTGAAGCTAACCTTCCATCAGTTGAAATCCAAGTAAATTCCTGGCCTTCTGGATTTTCAATCCGATAAGTGTCTAACAAGCTTTTATTTTCACAAATGTGTTTCAAAATATTATGCGATGTGTCATTAAAATTAGACCTAGAGCTTCTGTCTTTAGCCTCGTCTAATATGCAATTAAAGTCACCGCCCATAATTAGGTTTTCAGGCGTTCTGTCTTGAATTATTGTGGAAACATCATTTAGAAATTCACGGCGCAATTGATGAGAGGTAGGTGCATAAAGGCACATCAAATTTAAACTTGTGTTTAGTACATCAATTGATACACTACTCCATCGTCCATTTGGATCTGATGACGACGATATAACGTCAACATAGTTGATACAGCGGGCAGGATAAGAATGGCCACTCCCGCACTATTATCTTGTGATAAAGAAAAAAAATCTGCCCTTTAGAAATATCTCTGAGAGATCCATACACTTCAGCTTTTTGAATTTTCGTCTCTTGTAGAAAAGCAATATCAACTCTCTCATTTGCTAATTCTTCAAGCAAGTGGCGCTGCTTGAATTCGGTATTTAATCCTCTGCAATTGATGGTGCAGATAATCATAATTTGTAAAATGATTTTTGCAACCGCCATCATTAGATTAACTAGATTTGGCTTTTTTAGCTCGTTTCTTAGACCATTTACCTAATTTTCCTGCGAATTCAATATTTCCTAGTTCTACCACAGACAAATATTCATATTTGGAAATATCAGAATCATGGCGCAGTATACGATATTTCACGCCTCTCGCCGTTACATATGGCACTAACACTTCACCCCCTTCTGATCGGTACATTACCATTTCATCTTTCATCTGTGAACTCTGTGTTTGAATGGACACATCTGATTCTGCAACTGACATTGTATCATCATCCATATCATTTACTTCAATCTCAGGTTCTGAGCTATTGTCTTCTTTATGACGCTTATTGCTACTTAAGTAACATTTGGCAGGAGCATCATTTACCATATCTTCAAGCTGACTTAAATCAAGTGGGCTTAGCGGAAAATCGACTGAACTTTCTGTCTTCTGAGTCCTAAACTTATCCTGTCCTAATTTTAATTCATCTTCTAAGGAATTGTAAACTGACTCTTCTGTAAGATCATCATTTTCCTGCGTGTCTTTTACAGCAACGTTTGGCTCCACTGCATTTTGAGTATTTTCTTGACTTAAGGTTATACCCTCCTCTAATACATGAATTTCATCAACTGTAGTTACTTTAACAGGATTTGATGATTTGTTTGTGTCATTTACAGTGGCATGAACCAAAACAACAGCTTCCGTAGCGGTTGCTTCAGAAGCATTTGACTCAGTTGCATTCTTTAATGGGCGATTATCTCCTGATACTGAGGGCTTGTTTTGATTTTTTGGACAGCGCCATTTAAAATGGTCAACTGAACCACAGAGCAAACATTTGTTTCGATTGGGACAATCTGTTTCCAAATGGTCAGTACTTAGGCAGATCCGGTATTCTTTAATTTGCCCTCTATACCATAAGGGCAGGACAAAGCTGCCATCAAGCGTCAATCTGCTTGGTAAAGGGCTATCCACTTTATCAAACCAAATACGTCTTACACCGTTTTCTAGCGTTCTGTCAAAGGGATACGTTTCCCGTTCAATCTTCTGCACTTTGCCATACATCTTGAGTTCACTCATGATTCTGTCATCTGGAATTTCTAGTGGAACTTTCATCTTCACTAGCAACCTATCTGACTCGATTTCCTCTACGTTACAAACTTCACCTTTTACAATAAGAACATCTTCCAGAAGCTTTTCCTTGACCCCCTCATTTGACACTGTTACATTCCATACAGTTTTAGTAACATTGATAAGCACCTGCAAAGTAGCAGGTCCCGCGCCAACGACGTCTTTTAACCCATGATACACGTCGATTGCCGTGACACCCCACCCCTTAGTTGTTATTTTAAGGCGTAGGGTACGCTTATAGGTTGCCATGGTGGTTTATCAAAGGAGGAACCCCATACTACTACAATATATAATAAATATATACTTATATAACACCAGGACGTCAGGGAAAGAGCTAAACTCTAAATAAATAGTGTCCCCTTTTGAAACCCTGACGTCTACCAACAAATATACGAATGGAGAGTACAGTCATATATTTGTTAGTTTGAACCACTTTCTAAGTAGTTCACTAACACCTAGCCGATTAAAGTATACTAACAAATATATGAATAGATAGTACAGTCATATATTTGTTAGTCTGTTCGGGTTGACCGGGGACAGCCAACTGACTATAAGGATTTATATAGTTAAAGAACTAGGCTTGTGCTTACAAATGACAAAGGAATTAAATCCACTCACTCAAGCGATCTTGCCAAATATAATGCGCTAGCCTACGAACTATAGAAATAGCAGACTGGCGCGGGGAGAAATGTATTGCATTGACCACAGTAAGAGGAGCCCTATTAAATGGCGGAAACCGCCAGCTAAGAGGAATGCCTTTAGAATATGAAGACACAAAATGCGCTCCAACCAAGACAAGAATTTACAAATTAAACATAAAGTTTGAAAGGAAATACTAATACGAAATATATGTATAAAATTTATCTACAAAATCGCGCAAGAAACTAGCAAATTCGGGCAGCAATTGCAGAGCTAAATAAACGCGTGCGTTCACTTCGACTACTACTACTACTACTACTACTACTACTACTACTACTACTACTACTACTACTACTACTACTACTACTACTACTACTACTACTACTACTACTACTACTACTACTGGCAGTGGCAGTGTTGGCGGCGGCGGCGTGGGCTGCGGCTACTACTACTGCTGCTACTACTACTGCTACTAATACTGCTGCTACTACAGCTGCTACTGCTACCGCTACTGCTACTACTACTACTACTACTACTACTACTACTACTACTGCTGCTGCTGCTGCTGCTGCTGCTGCTGCTGCTGCTGTTGCTGCTGCTGCTGCTACTACTACTACTACTACTACTACTACTACTACTACTACTACTACCGTTACTGCTACTGCTATTACTACTACTGCTGCTACTACCACTGCTGCTACTACTACTGCTACTAATACTGCTGCTACTACAGCTGCTACTGCTACCGCTACTACTACTACTACTACTACTACTACTACTACTACTACTACTACTACTACTACTACTACTACTTAAGCAATCCCTATGATATATTTACCTCCAATCTGCTTTCCAACGCATTCAGCTACCTCACTGCTCAAACCACTTTCAGCTGACACAAAATGTTCACAGTCTGTTTCATCGACTGCTACACCGAATACTGGGTGTCTCCTCATGCTATTCGAAAGAACAATTTATAAACTGAAGTCAGGCTTAGTGACCGATAAATCTTTCTATGGCGAGTGATTATATTCTAGAAAATATTGCAAGGGTCTAAAAAATAATATTAATGTCCGTCAGATTAATTAGTCTTGGGAAGAAATGCCATTTTTCTAGTGAACCTGGAATTTTGGTGTGGTAAACGCTTTGTAATTGTTTCTAAACAAAATTTTCCGGTTGATTCAAATGTTTTTCTCAATGTATTTATCTTATTCTTACTAATTAGTCAAAAGCAAAAATAAGCTTCACAGATGTAAGCCCCATTAATCTCTATGGATAGACAAAAATACTGCACACGATGATAGAACCAACAGGAACGATATATGAATATGGCCCTGCTGGAATGAGGGAGATTACAATTAATCATAATGGCGTAAAGATATGGGCTCTTAGCCTTCATACGTCAAGTCAACTGCAAAAAGATGTAATGGGACTGAGTGGCAGTTATCCTACCAGACAATGTGTCGGCAAAAAGAAGAATATCCTTACAGGATTCAGTCTGATGGAGAAGATAGCGTGAAAATTCGAGACATGCTCGGTATACACATTTCAACTCTGTACGAAGAGGAACATCCGCAATATTTAGTAAACATTTTGACTGAAAGACTTTCGAATGAAACTGTAAATCTAGATAATCTAGCGAAAATCTGCGAAATAGAAATAGAAAAATAGAAAAAAAATCCCAGATGGCTTACCAGAGCCTTTTCTGAGCTTATCTCTAATGCCTTGTGAAAAAATATGTTAAAGTTGGTGGCATTGGCGTGACTGATACATCTTTAATCTATTCACGTGTACTATATTAGTTTTGCATCTGCGTTGTGAGAGGGTTGTGATGCAAGGTGTACTGCACTATGAGTTAGCACCAATTAATACTGATTCGTGAGATATGCGCACAGCCAAAAACAAATCTGTGCTGATTCAGTCAGACTGGGGACAGCGCCGGCAGCTGTAGGTATAGATGGGAGTCCCGTCTTCTTGATTGTCTCTTGGTGTTCAAACGGTTGTTAACTTTGTGTCAAATATCACAGAGTATATTCTTAAGAAACTCACTTATAGTAATGTCACGCCCGTGTTTGATCGATATTATGAGTACGGTCAATTAAGTCGTCTAAGAGAACGCAATGTGGTAATGCGACATTTAGAGCACATAAGCTGACGAGACAGACTCGAGTGACATCGAAAGCAGTTGTACTTTCGAACATAGAAAACAGGAAACAGCTCATTGACACCATATGCACAGATCGTCTACAAACTACATGCTTGATGTATGTACTCGTCGGTGACATGGGCGAAGTGTCAAATCTTAGGGCCACACATGCAGAGACCGAGTTAATATGGTGCAGCAAGTTGTTGATTCTACAGTGAAAGTGTGCACACATGAGTGAACTATCTCTGTTTATACCAATGCGTTTGTTTTACTAGTGTAGTATTATTTGAAACTGAGCAGGCAGCGAAAGTAACGATGCACGAGCCCACTCGTTTGAGAAAGGTCATTCATATTACTAAGCCTACTGGAATGCATGCCAACATAAGCTCCCTGTAGTACACCCACTTTCGGGGTGTGATACTGTGGCGCATCGGCATGGCATTGGCAAAGCAACTGTCTGAAAATTGAGGAAATGCTGTACAGCTAATCAATTTGAATCTGTAAATGCACCCATTACAGAAATTAGTCTATTGATCAGCCGTTCTTATGCACAACCTAGCAAAGATATGTCCACAGCCAGAGTCAGAGTATGCCTGTCTAAAACTGCAAAGTCGTGCTCTGCTCTTGAATTAGCTGTCCTTACACATACAGTAGAAGCATTTTATGAACATGCCAAACGTCAATACAACCCAGATGCACTGTGGTATTACACGTTAGACACCAACACCCCGCTGCTGCTTGGTTGGACTTGTGAGGAAAAGCGCATACTTGCCACCTGCCGCAGCAGAAATATTGGCGTTGCTCAGTTGGGCTGTCGGTCTAACCAGGCGTGTTCTGGTAGCAGGTTAGTGTGCCCACACCACCCACCACACACCCCACCCCAAACTCACTTTCAATGTCACTCGTCCACCTCTGATAATCTTGCGATCGTCTACTGGTTGAATATTGAACACTCTGGACCATTCCACTTTTAGCTGTGCCCCGCCCCTCTCAATCTAAGCTCCACCCACATCACGTCCGTGTTGGGATCGATCGATCTCTGAACTCCCTTACTATCAATTTTCAGAAAACTATACATATAAGCAGTTGAATAATTTGAAATTAATTTGACTGGGTGTTGTTGCAGCAACAGCTCCCAGTCAAATTAGTTTCAAAATATTTAACAGTATGTGTATTAAATAGCAAAGACATACACTTCATATAACGTGTCTGACTATTAAGCGTTAACGACGGGCAAAATGGATTCATTCATGGCGTCATGATCATGACGTCATCATGCACGTCACTTAGTTAATTATGACATCATATAAGGTCAGATCGTAGATGGATACTCTGGAAACGTGAATTGAGCTGATTTGACTCACATTTTGAACTGGTGTACCAGTAAATCTGGAATCAGTCACTTGACCAAAATGAGCTGAACCTCTGTCAGAAAATAGAATGGGTGAGTGCCAGGAATCTCGGAATCCTCTTGTTATACTATTTTCTACTTATCAGAATACTAGATTACTAGATTAGAAGTCGGCCGAGGATCAATTGAGAAAAGATCGGATGATAATGTATTGCGTAACCAGGTAGTTCAACTTTCCAAATTCACTGATTATCTCTATACAGTTGTTTTCAATCCCTTAGAATACAAAAATACAAATATCTTGAAAATCTGTTGATAGAGCCACATTTTGTTGAATAACACTTTAAGGTCAGGACATGGACTAGATAGGGGCCAAGATTGGAGAAGTAAGCTGACATTAGTATGACATGCAGTGAGAAAATTGTGACGAAGATGAAAGAGTCCGAGCTGTTAGTCAAGCAGATGCCGTCATACTCAATGACGTGACACGTAGGCTGACGCCACATTCAACATATTTAATGAATGACGTATATAGGCCCGTAATGAACGCCTAATAGTCCGCTAGCTTAGTAAAGACATGCACTTCATACACCTGATCGTTAGGTGCACGAATTGTATGACTTTACCAATTAATAAACATAATGTTGAATATTCTGAAACTATTTTGACTGGCGCCGTTGCTGCGTGCGATAGGCAGCAACAGCACGAAGTCAAAATGGTTTCAAAATCTGCAACAGTTCACCTGTATATTTACCTTGAAATGGGATTTTAGGAAGCCAGTATTTAAGTAAATAAATCAAATCCCGATACGCGTAAAGCATGGCTGGAGCGTAGACAGAGATAGGCGTGGCATAACAACAACTGGATTCATTCATTATCTAATGTATTATACCTACTAAAGATAGAGAAATATTCTCTCTGTGGGAAAAGGCTGGAATCCTACTGTAACTGTGCATGACGTATCAGCTATCAGGCGGCTTCGGATTTGTCCTGTTTCTGGAGCATAATCGGTGATTGTAATTTCGTCTCCGCATTCAGCTAATTAAAGAGCAAAAGAAACAGAAACATTGAACATTTTCAGATTTTAGGGCAACTCAGAAATTTAAATCACCAATCTGCATGATTGATCTCTATAGGAACTTGTGTGTGTAGTTGGTGTGCCCATTACTTCGCTTGTTCTTTTCTGATATGTGTTTTATCAGCGTCCTCGGCGTCGTGAGGGACAACTTTGAATGATTTTGAAGGACACGTTTGTCTATTATGCCAGGACAAATTAAAATGCTTAGCCACACGCGCATCCGTGTGTGTTTAATATCCCTAAAATATTCTTTCACACGTATGTGGAATCCAAGTTTGGTTTCCCCACATACTGTTTGTGACATTGTATGATTACTATATTCTGCGGCTGTAGTTGTAGAAAGATCCTGCAGCTGCAATCCGTCCTTCTTCTCTTTTGCCCACTGTGTCTTGTCCTTAGCCGAAATCCTTAGCTTCCTCAGGTCCACTCTTGACTTGAGCGTACTGAGTCCTGCTTTCTTGAGGTCATCTCGTAGCACACGTGAGCAGATTTATTCAATTACGGCCTCTCCTTACTTTGTATGTGCAAGCGCCGAGTAGCGAGAATTCCGAGAATCTTTGTGCTGGTGACTCTTCTGGCATCCTTAGCACATGGCCAAACATGGACCAGCTTTTCTGGGCGACTTTTACAGAGAGCGGCGACGTATTACACATTTTGTGTAGTGCATCGCTGGAAATTATACTGTCTGGTCATCGCTGTCCAGTTATGGCCCCTATTTGTTTGCGGTGGCAGGCATCGAGTTTATCTAGAGCTGCCGGTGGAGCTGCACATCTGTTACAGTTATACAGCATCAAGGATACGCAGGTTGCATTGTATAAACGTAGCCTTTTTTAAGGCATCTTTGATCTACGAATCCATAGCTTCCAGAAGGACTGGAAAGCTATATTCCCTAGGACGCAGCGTGCACCAATGTCAGCAGTATTGCAAAGCAGTGAGCCCAGGATTTTACTTTTCCTTCATGGTTCGCCGCCACGAAGTGGAGCGTTATTTTGTTTAGATTCATGCTTTCTGGGTAGGTATATGTGGGCAAACTCTGTTTTTGGATTTATTCATGAAGAGAGTCTCAAGTTTAGTTTGATTGCAGCCATTGGGTGGAAGTTCGTCAAGGGGGTTCTTTTCCTCGTCTATGAATTCCACATCGCCAGCATATTCCATCTTTAGCGGCATACCCAGGTTTATCACTGGGGGTTTGGTCTTGTGGAACCTTCCCGCATGGATTACAATGCAGCAGTACATAACAGGTGAAAAGCACTGGCGATACCCCATCTTCCGGTGGGGAGCCGATTGATATGTCAAACTCTACAGACTTCACTGACTCGACTTGTACTCTCAGCTTGGTGTCTGCAAGCAGTAATCTGACTAGTCGTAGCTCATCTTCTTTGCAACTGTCCTGGCGTAGTACATCTAGGATCTATGAGAGTTTAATTGTGTCGACGGCTCGTGGTATGTCAATGCACATTTTGTCGAAATCCCAGTGTTTGGACATGGCTACCGACGCAAGCATGCGCTGAGCCCATACAATGATTGCACAGCTGCGCCCACGTTTGAAGCCACTTTGACACGATCCAGTATGATTAGTATGAAGTCTATTTGGTTGAAGACAGCTGTTGTAGCCTTAGAACCTTTTGGGGCTTTGCGATCAGCAATGTGTCAGGTTCATGTTGTCCGGTGACAGCATGGATGTTTGAAAGCCGTGTTTGTGTCAAATAGGCCATTGGACCTGAGAAATGCCGCCAGTGCATCTCCATTGCTGTTGCGTGGGCCCTCTCCATACGATCCCATGCATAAGCCAATTCCTGAACTTATGTCCGCAATTCCGAGTTTACCCAGCTTGGAGTTGAAATCTCCACACACGAACAGTTGCCATCTAGCTGCTATTGTAATGCCGGAGCTCACTTCTGCATAGTTTGAATCTAATTTTGCTGGATTCTCTTTGACGTTTTCGTTAGTTGGGCCGTATGCGTTGAAAATGTGACACTTAGTGGTGGTCTGTTTTCTCGTAGGCATAGCCAGGTTGATGAATGCAATGCGATCACAGACGTATCCAAAGCTAATGACATGGGCCAAGACCCTTGGTCCGATTACGAGGCATAAACCCAGGTATGTGGCCTGTTTTTGCTCCATGAGCATTAGCTTATGGCCTTCTGTAGTTGCTGCCCTGTGTGTTTAGCTACTTTAGTCTCTTGAATGCATGTAATATCGATGTTATAGTGTTCACAGTCTGCACCTAAGGTTTGCCTCGCTGATGTTGCACTCAGACCACATACATTCCACGTGGCTATGGCCAGCTCCGGGAAGATCGCGTCGTCCGTTGTGTGCATGCAATTAAGTATATGACATTGCGTGTGTCGCAGTATGTCTTGACCGGATATCTATATTTTAAGCGCATGTGAGTGCTAGTGAATTCACGTTTACTGTCCATATTGTGTCAGAAAAAAACCC
>CM067371.1:20402258-20414758 GCA_034401795.1 Chaetoderma sp. LZ-2023a
AGCTAGCTTACGGTAAGGGCTAAGTTTATGGTTAGGATTAGGTTTGCCTTTATCTAGGTTTCATATTATGGATAGAGTAGGGTATTTCAGTCTTTCCTGTCGACAGTTGACGTTGTCTCAATAACGCCAATGATACACCCTCTCGACGATGGTGACAATAGCGGCTGTCGGTATTTCAGTCTGTCCTGTTGACTCGGACAGTCAATGATAGTGATGAGGCAAATCTAGTAATCAAATATCAAACTGCAGATATCGTGACATACATGAGCAATTACGGTGCTCCTAAAGAATTTGTAATATTAGTTTTCTTCATGTCAATAAATAAGTTAGTGGTCGAACTAGCCATAATCAAAGCCATCCCCACCCTACCGAATTAACGGAGTCAGGGACTGTAGCAAGAGCATTAAAAAAGGTTTAATTTATCATGTTAGCTCACAATCTAGACGAAGAATGTACTGTGATGCATATGTTTTCAATGTACCGTTTATAACCATAGATATGAATAAGTAATAATGGCTAGATTGTTCATGCATACCTTCAATATGATAGCTATGTCAACTGCCGGTGACGTTAGTTCAGTAACTCGCAATTGCGCATGACCAGATATTCACTGACTGACCTAAAGGTGGTAAAATTATTCGGATTTAATGTACTGGAAAAGCGTGTCAATTCTTGAACTATCAGCATCATTCATCATCATTTTGCGAGGCATAAGTCACTGGCTTGTTATTGCCTCTGTGTTTTTGTTGTTGTATGGCTTGCTCAGTCCAATTCAAAAGTTCTGAGTCCTATTTTGCGGCTCGCCTTGGATACGATATTTCCTATATGTATACCAAAAGAAAGGGTTCTGTCTTTATGCACTCCCATGTGTTTTTCTACCTCTGTCGTTAATACAGGATGCATATCCTGTCTATATGTCATATAGTATTTGGTTTGAGGGTTATTTCTGCCGAAGTGTATGACATGTGTTTTTTCTGTGTTGAAAGATAGTTTCCATATCTGTGACCACTTAGATACGTGTCTATGTTGTCCTGATTTGCCATATATCTTTATGTCGTCTGCAAATATTTTGCAGTGGCAGGTTAGTCCGTCAGGTAGGTCATTTATATCAGAAATAGTATAGGTCCCAGGACACGCCCCTGTGGCATGCCTGTAAGACACCAATTTTCGTACTGCAACTGATGCGGTAATTTGGACTAATACTTCTCTTAACGCTTTCACCACTGAAATCTCAGTATGCACATTAGAAAACCCAAACATAAATCAAGGTAACGTGTTTACTATTGTGGTAACTACTTTGACTTTAACTGTTTGGCTTAATTATAGGTAGCAAAACAGTGAAACACATTCCAGTCAAATTAATTTCAAATCACGCAACAGAATTATGCTTGATCTCATACATAATAAATAATTTGCTGTTTTATTTGGTATATGGTGGTGAGATTGTGAAAATTATTTCTTGTAATTGTGATCTAAAACATTGGATTGTGGAGTGTGTACACTTCCTATTATCAAGCAATCATAATATCTAAACACCCATATTGAATGGAGATCAATCTTTTAAACCTTGAACCCCCAAAGTGATAGCTATATGTCTAGTCTCGGACATGGTTGAACGTTTTGGAGCTAGGCCGAATGGAAGCTGTTGTTGTGATAGGTAGCTCCCCCCCCCCACACCCACTCACCCTTCAAACTGTCTTAAAAACAGTCAACAAAATGTTACCTACACCATGGGGGAATGCTATCGATCGTTTAACCCTTGAAACCACAAAGCATATACCGAGCTAACAATCATCTAATAAATGTGATCTGCAGAAATCCAGCATTAAGTACAAGGTTCATGGTCAGCTTTTTAGACTGAGACTAAGCCTAAATTTAACCCCAGAGACCTCTGAAAAGTGTTAATTATATGTCTAGTTAAATACTAGCCATACTAATTGTTATTATTGTATTAATCTATACTTACTTCACCTGCATTATTATTTATGTATTCCTTCAAAGCATCCAGTGCAGCTTTTTGGGCTAGTGTTACTCACTATAAATGTGTCCTGGTTCTTCAACACCCAATTATACATAGTGTTAGTTATACTACCAATTACATTTAGTGTCGACTGTAAGCTTAAGCTCTGACATGTCTGAATGTTTTGGAGCTAGGTTGATAGGAAGCTGTCCTTATCATGAGTAGTATCACCCCCACCCTCCCCCCACCTCCACCTCCACCCCCACTTCAAACTGGCTTATAACATTCAACAAAATGTTCCCTATCCCATGGGGGAGTGCGATCCTTTAACCCTTGAAACCCCAAAGTGTCAACAATAATAAGCTACATGCCGCTTCAAGATAGCCAGTGTGGGCCTCTATGCTAGAGCAGCTTCATATAAATGCCGTGTTCACCAACACCCATGAAACTGCATGTAGTGGACTAACGTTAATCCTTTAACGCTTGGCCAAGAAGACATTTTTTTGACAATTTATCACTGGAATTCCTGGCTCGGTTATCGAGCCAGATATTCCAGTGATAAATTCTTGAAAATATTCTCAACACCACCACAGAGGCTGTTTTTGCCGGCATAGCCCTTAAAGGGCTCTGTTGGTTGAGGAATTTTCAGTGAGCATATCAAGAATATAGGTTTTGGACATTTAGAATAGGAACCTGACATTATTGGGTTGATTCTTTACCTAAATGTTTCATATTTACTGTTAAAATGTTCACATTTGGAACTTAGACATCAATTCTTCATACAGAAATGTGTGTATTTCCAGCCTAAATGCTCATGCTTTTGCATCCATATTTTGTGTTGCTCAACAAAACAGTTTGTTTTTAGTCCAGATTTTCTTGTTTCCTAGCAAAGGCTTTGTATGTTTCTGACCGGAATCTTCACGTTTCCAGATTAAATTTTTACACTACTAGTCATTTGAAATTTCTTTTACCATTTTGAACCCAGATACCGATATATGCTTATTAACTATCAAAATGTATATATTTCTGGGTAAAGACTTGCTAATAATACTAAATTCACAGACTTCAGTACCAAATTTTTGCATTTTCACACATACATGTACATGTATTCTTGCATTATAGGTCCAAATTTTCTTCTTTCTTGTCAAGAGTTCTGCATAAGGATACAACTTGTCCCTGTTTCGGACCACAGTTTTCAGATTTCCAACTTAAAATTTAAACACTAGCCTAAATTTACAGGAGCAAAATGTTCATATTTCCATTCAATATAATTTAACATTCTGAACCCATGTATTAACATTCAAAATGTATATATTTCTGGGTAACAATTTGCTTTTAATCCCAAAGTCACAGATTTTAGTACCAAATCTTTGAATTTTCACACATTTTCTTGCATTTTAGACCCACATCTTCTTGTTTCCTATTACATTCTAAACACTGGCTGATATTTGATGAAATGTTCCATTAAAAATTTGGAATTTTGAGCACAGATATGCATATCAACTGTCAAAATTTATGTATTTGTCTGTAAACCTTTGCTTTTAACACAGAATTCACAAATTTCAGTACAAAGTTTTGCATTTGAACATCAATTTCTGCATTTAAGTACACATCTTAACGATTCCAGCCAGAATGTGAGTTTGGAACCCACTTCTAAATATTTCTTATTCAAATATTGATATCACAGGCCTATTATGCCCATTGGGCCTCTTGGTTCCAAAATCTACTTTGATCTCTGGCAGTCTGGGTGTCATTTCTCAAGATCTGTGTATACCATGAAAATTCATATTCTATATGGACTGGTATATTGAAATTTTATCTGATTTCTCATTGTTGATTTTCGTTAAAATCGATACCGCCGCTGTGACGCACCACTACTTGATAACGGATACTGAAATCGCTGCAAAATATAGTGACAAACACAAAATCTGGCGATGTCAGCCAGAAACTACACTTTTCTTCTAAGACTATCGCAGAACCACGGCCATCAATCGTTACTTCGCTGCCGACTGATAAACTGTCAAATGATGACATTTTGCGATGACGTTTCATGAATGACAAATCATAGTAAACAAATCGTAGTAAAACAGTATCGCATAGTAATCCCTACGCGTCACGCTCACATCAATCGATGTTTTAATTGGTCGATTTAAATGGGTTACTCACCCAACAGCCAATGCAAATACTCCGTTTAATATGGCACGTGTGCTCATATCGAAAAATATGGAACGGGATAGAAGGCTTGTTTATATGATATATATATATATATATATATATATATATATATATATATATATATATATATATATATATATATATATATATATATATATATATATATATATATATATATATATATATATATATATATATATATATATATATATATATCAGCTTTCAATAAAACTTAAGAATTGTAAAACAATTGTATTGTAGAACATATTTATGAGTTTAATTAATTCTTTCAAAACTGTATGCAAAATTTCTGATTTGCTATTTTGCTGAACATTTTGAAATGAAATTTATTTTCATCCCGAAATTTGTTCAAGGGGTGTGGTGGGGGGGGGGGGGGGTTGGGGTGTGTGGCAACGTAATTGAATACAGATACAGAGCCGATACAATCTCCATTAAATGACAAAAGTGTGTAAATCCAGAAAAGTCATGTAGTTGTCGTGGGTTGGGGGGGGGGATGGTCTTGCTACCTCAATTTGATTGGTAAATTGTTCCAATGATCATCTCATTTTGTTCGATTATGCCAGTGGCCAATAACTCCAGGTGAGCGATACAGGCCCCTTAGGCCTCTTGTTTCCTATTAGCATACCTACAGCAATTTCCCATTTCAACACAAACATCCGGAATTTCAATTTTCAAAACCAAATAACAGCTAAGTTTTTAAACATTTCGAAATTAATATGACTAGAAGCAGTTGCTGGCACAAGCAGTAATAGTTTCTAGTCAATTTATGTTTAAAATATTTAAAAATTTCTTGTATGACAGTCTTGAAATTTAGATAAAAAGGTGTCATTAGCGTCATTAGACAAATGCCTGTTATTTTATTACAGTAATTGCCATTTTCCTGGCAAACATTCAGAATTTCAATTTAAAATAACTTTTAAAAACAAATCACTACATGTATGAACACATATTAAAAGGCAGACTATTTGCAAATTTTGAGAAAATACCACCAAGTCAGTCAAATTGTTTTAAAATATTTATTAGATTTCATATCACCTCTCTGAGAACCAGGGCTGGGAATTTCGAATGGAAATAATAAGGTATGCATATCATTTTATGTAGAAAATGAATAAGTACTCGGCATGTGCTCTTAGGTACTCAAAAGTACAAGTACAGAGTATGTACTCGAGTAAAAGTGTCAGTACTTTAGAAATGTACTGAGGCTGAGTAGAAGTACATGACTGAGTACATGCGAGTACTTGAAAATCTGTACTCGAGTACTGAGTACATGAGTACATTGGCCCCACCGCTGGCCGTCCGTCAACTGTTCGTTTAAACGACTTCTCAAGAACCACTGCGCCGGTTTGAATTATATTTTACAGGGAACATCCTTAGGTCATATGGATCCAAAATCCAAAACGAAGCCTATTGGCCAATTTGGCCGGCAGCCATCTTGGATTTTGGCAGATTTTTAGAAAGGTCTTTAAAAATCTTCTCCAAAACCTCTTGAGGGATCGATTCAGAAAAGACGCCCTAGTGACAGAGAATCAAGAAAAGGCGACAATCGCTATCGTCGCCATCCTCCCCAACGACAAGTAAGAAAGAGAAGTGAACTCTTCTATTTGGCGCTATCGTCACCATTGTCACCAGGGACAGGTAGGCCATAAAGGCGACAATCGTAATAGTCGCCATCGTCCCATGTGACAAGGAATCGAGAAAGGGCGACAATCACTATCGTCTCATCGTCCCCAGAGACAGGTAAGATGGAGGGGTCAAGCCTTTCATTTGGCGCTAGCGTCGCCATTGTCAAAATTGACGGGTGGGCCACAAAGGGCGACAATCGCAATCGTCGCCATCGTCCCCAGTGACAGGGAATCAAGAAAGGGCGACAATGACTATGGTCGCCATCGTCTCCAGAGACAGCTAAGAAGGAGAAATCAAATCTTCCATTTGGCGCTATCATCGCCATTGTCACCAGTGACAGCTAATCCAGAAAAGGCGACAATTGCAATAGCTATTCATTCATGATCATTCCACAAGGTGTGGTGCTAGTAGTTGTATATATAAGGAAGTATGTGGAATGATTAACAATGTTCATGGTTGGACAGATGGTAAACATGAAACATGAAGATGAGATTCTTTTCGTAACAGGAATCTTCGCCAACTTTTGGTGAAAGTTAACATGAAGGATTGACCCATCCAGCAGCATTATGGTTGAAACCGGACACGAGTTTTCGCGCTATCTTAACTGCAGTTCCGAGCCCCCATCCTCCACCCCGGGTAAGATTTTCAGGAATTGTGCACAGCCCCCACCCCACTCCCACCCCACCCCTGGCGATTACTGAGCTAAAGAGAGAATCTAGTTTTAGATATGCACGTCCTATCTCTAGCCGAGCTCCACGCACACCTTGCCCGTGTTGGAATCAATCGGCCCACGAATCTGTATTATTGTTCTTACGATTGAGTATCTAAAGGCGAGTATTCCACCTTTAGAGTTTCTTAGTGGTACGATTTATCAGCAGACGCAAGAGACAATACGTTTTTGATTGTACATGCGTTTAGTGTGAAGGTCCCATTAGATTTACCGACTAGCTTGGAGCAGTTATGCTGTTTAGTCCCAGGCGAAACAGCGAATGCTACCCAATACTCACCAGATCGTGCGTCTTTGGAGTAGTAATGTGCTGGGTTTGTCATGCGTCCGTTTGTACGCGGCGTGTTTGTGACAGCACATGGCAGTGAAATGTTTTTTATTGAACTAATTGAACATGATTTTTCCCGAGCAAAATCTTTTTCATTTTTCATACTGCGAGCGCTTAAGTACGCCAAGGGTCAGCATCTGTAGGCCATCGCACGACCAACAATGATGGCGGAAGCCAAGTACGCATGCGCAGGATTTCGCGGCTATTTTGGTCAGAAATTTACTACATAACAAAGAGGAGATCTTATTTTCCAATTCTATTTATATCTCATCTGTAAAATCAGCGTGTGCTTATCATTATTAGCGTTATGATGGAAGATATGGAATTAACATTTTCAACAGCTTTGTCGATGAATTTGCCATAAGTTAAAACATATTCTTGCGACAATGTGGTCTAAGTAGCAGACACTAACGCACCAATGACAATAGATGAATCCAGTGTTATCTATGCCTCGCGCAGTACAAGCTAAACCACGTCACCGCATTGCCCACGTTGTGACCGATTTGTTGGGATCGATCTATCCCTACACTCCCTGAGTCTAAATTTCGTGAAAGCTATGCTGATAATCTGTTAAATATTTCGAAATTAATTTGACTAAACTAATTTGTCACTGGTCGCAGCTAATACCTGAATGAATCGTTTTCAACTATAGCTATTGGTGGGGAGTGCTGCTCTTGAGTCGTGGATGGGCACGGCTTGGCTCTTTCCCACGAGTGCTTCTTGATCAATTTCGTAAGTGGCGTTCCCGCGTATTCCGATTAGTTCTTATTATCTCCCACAGAGACAAGTTAGTGGCGAGGATATCAGCAGTCTCTGCCCGCGGGTCACGTGGTGAAGACCTTCCAATTAGTGTTCATATTTATCCACTGCTTGAGCCCTCCCCCAACCACCACACCCCCCCCCCCCGCGACCGTTCAATATTGGACACAAGAGAGTAGACCCCCTGTTTGTAGATAACCCTTTGGGGGCCTGGTCCGAAATTAAGCGGTCAAAGAAGGGTGAGTTGGCATGTGGAGTCGGTGAACTGTACATCATTGTCCCCTACGTGTACCCGAGGCAGCGCGGGAATAGTCTCGTGTTGACAGATTGTAGATATGGGATTGTCTTGTGGGAGTCATGACCCCGCTGGATGTCTTATATTTTCGAGTAAGTCTCAAGAGAAATTTATGATTTGAAAATACCAGGTGAGCTAATGGACCGGTTGACTTTATAATTTTAACTTATTATTTACATCAGCCAGTGCTGATGATATTCAGTTTCCGCTAAATGGATGGTGTGCAGATATAGTACACTGAAACTAGTTGGATAATATTTATGATCATAATTGAAGTAGTTGAATTGGTTAGAATAGATTCCCCGGTTCTGAGTTGATATGTATTTGGAAATAGTTTAGATGAAAGTTGTTGCTGTTCAGTCGGCACACACTTTTATAATATTCAGCAGTTGGTTGAATCGATAGTTTAGAAAATAATGAATGTACAATAATCAATGGAATCGAACGTGACAAAGGGACTTAGTTGATGACGTAGGCATTATAGATTCTCACATGAGAATAGAACAACATCAGCTGGCAATGCGATCATACAGCTCATGTGCCTATTAACTCTAGCATCCTACAGGCTTATCCACCAATAGGCAATGGACAGGACATGGACATGGTAGCGTCCTGTAGGAATTAATAACAGAATCGAATTTTTTATATCAACTATATGTCACTCATACAATGGCATGCAACAACAACACGTTCCGTAATGTTGTTAGTTAGCTGACAGATCGCATCAAATCAGAACCAGCTACCACCGCTTTGTCTATGTGAGGTATCATCTCCATAGAAGAATAGCACAGAGTTTGATTGGTCAGAATAACGTCACGATCAAGGAGCGTTGATCAAACTCTGTAGCAAAGAATTATACAGAATAGGTTTTGAAGTTGAAATTGAAATACAGGGATCGTTGATTGGTCAGAACGACCAACATTTATTAGGTAGGCACTTCTAGGATGGAATAAGCAGAAGTTGATTGGTGGACTGATTGTCCGGGCCAATCAAGCTGTGCTTATAACATACCTAGAAGAATCATCAGAACAGATTCTGGTAGAATCTAAATTCTGAGGGCTATAAAAGATACACTTTCAGTTAGAGAAAGTTAATCAATCCACCATCTCGATTCACTGAACATCTCGCTGGTGTTCAGTTAGCAGATAGCTATAGACGTAGCGTAGCCATAGAACTTGATTTGTACCAGTAAGGTACCAGTTGTTATTTGAGCGATTGTGCTCTAGTCTAAATTTCTTTATAAGTTTCTGTACAGTTAAGTTTCTTTAATAAAATCATCATCTTACGTATATGTAAGACACGAGTTCGGTTTAGTTTATCCAAATAAGAATTAGCATTAGGAATCTGATCGTTGAGTCGGAAGCAACATCCGATCCTTACCAGCAGATCTTCTTAGTCAGATTAGGCCCGGCAGTCTTTAAATAATATCGTCATCACCATCTTCACGACGATGCGAGCCAGACTGTCCAGTATCCTTCTTTACCGTCGGCAAGAGGTTGTCGCAGCAACCGTAACATCATAATCTTACCGATAGCGAAGCGGGACCGTCAAATAATACATAAGTCATAATCCGGAGATCCGAAATCTTCAAGATGTTATTGGTTTTATTGGCATATACCGACTCCCTGATTGCAGGTCACATTCACGCCATGTTGAAGTTGGTTTTATTGCAGTCTATTCTTGGCAACTTTCCTAGGTTTTGTCGCTGGTGCCCATACATACTCCTCGATGGAGAGAGGCAAGGAGCGAGGAAGAGTGTCCAATGCCCATGTTTCCAACGTTTCTTAGTGCACAGCTCAGGTGATAACCAGGTTCTCTGGTTAACTATTCATGTGTGCTAGCCAGTACATTAAGATACCGCTTCGCCCACACAACACGAACTTATTGTGTTGATTGACGTCTATCGAGTCACTGATTCCAGGTCCCATTCACGCCATATCTAGGTTTGTTTTATTTTAGACGATCATTGGTCACTTCCACTGCTTTTACACCGTGACCAATTTATACTCCGGGTGGAAAGAGACAAGGAGCGAAGGCGCTTGCCCAAGTTTCAAAAGAGCCACGAAGAGGGTTCATCGGCTAAGCAGTCCTGCGTGATAGCCACTACACCACGCCTACACTACATGAAGCTATTAGTTTGGTTTCCGTCTATCGAGTCCTGCTCCCAGGTCCCATCCATTCCATATCCAGGATGTTTTTTATTTTAGTCTATTATTGGAAGCTGTGCGAGTTTCTACACTGAACCTATTTATGCTCCTGGATGGAGAGAGGCAAGGAGCGAAGGAGATTGCAATGTTCCATACACTACACGTTGTTTGTTTAATTGGTCTGGGTGGCGTAAAGTTCGGGCCCATGATAAACAGGTCCCATTCGCGCTAAAAACCTACACTACCCGACGTCGTGTTGCACATGTCTATGGCTGGATGCAAGATGGCCTGCCTACTTCGAAAACGTGTGCGTCCTCTTCTCAAGAGGGCTTCGTTATTAATTGCCGCATCAGAAGTTTGAAAACAAAACATGGGACAAATCGCAAGGTATTAAACGTGTTCAGGTATTCCGCGGATTAAAGGCGTCGCCTGAGGTGATCCTCGTGTTGTATTTTCAAAACTATCGTTTCAAAATTAGTCATTCCAATCCCTTATCACAGCGTACGCTCATAGCTGACCTAATCTTTTCCCATTTCGAACAAGACCATGCGTCATCAGTCATCAGAGTGACTTCATTACAAACGCGTCTTGTGCAAATTGCTAAAGTTATAATATTAAGCCTCGTAGACCGGAGTTACGCTACCTGGATCTAATAATCCTGCTATACTATAACATTGCAAGGTAACAACGTATGGATATTTGCAAGGCTATAAAGATTTACAATACATTATGAACTCAAAGCGTGCATTCATAGAGCGGGCGATCTCTGTTCTGGCTCGGCATGTAATGTGACATCCATCAGTAGGCATATTTGGAATCCTGTGAGAGCTGTTCACCATCTCTTTACGATCGCCCAAATCTCTTTTTGCACAAAGTTCCTAGTCGACTATGAGGAATGTGAGAACAGAAATGTTCACAATCCACGGAAGGAATAGAGGAATCCAGTTTTAGCCACGCCCCGCCCAACTCTAGCTGAGCTACACACACGCGGAAACCGTGTTTGGGTCAATCGATCCCTGTACTCTCCGAATCACAATTTACAGAACACCATACAGGTAAGCTGTTGTATATTTTGAAACGAATTCAACTGGGTGCAGTTGCTGCATATCTGTGGCTGCCTATGGCAGCAACAGCGCCAGCTAACTCAAATTAGTGTCAAAATATTGAGCAGCCTGTTTATTAAATAGTAAAGACATTAACTCCGTACAATTTGACGGACTGTTCCGTGCTTAAGACTGACTATTTATGTTAATTATGATTGTGGATTGTGATACTGGATTGTGACGGCAACCTATATTTGACGTAGTTAATAATGGCGACACATGATTGACCTATGCACTGGATTCCTCCATTATATAATCGCCATCGCTATGGGGGGTGGGGGGTTCAGCCATTTTTTCTCTAGGCCTACTAACAGCAGTTGATCGTTATCAACACTTGCAACAAAAGGATTCACAACTGGTCCGGCACAAAGAAGTATGGGTTGTCTGACAATAACATTGGTACCAACAAGCTTAGGTCAGAGAGACGTGGCCCGTATTATCAAACCGTTTGACAACGAAAGATGCTAAATGAAAAACGGGAGTGCAAGGGTTGCTGAACGCTATAAGCACCCACGCGTCTATATTTGAATGCAATGTAGAGAAAGAGGTACGAAAGAATGGACCTTTCCAATTTTAGATATGCCCCGTCTATACAGGTAAGATGTTGAATATTTTGAGACTAATTTGACTGAGTGCTGTTGTTGCCAGTGTCAGCAACGGCGCCAGGTCAAATTAGTTTCAAATATATTCAACAGCATGTTTATTAAATGATAAAGACATACAATTCGTGCAACGTATTTGATTACTAAGCGATAGACGGACTAAATCGAGGCATTTATACCATAATTAATTATGATGTCATCCTACACGTGACGTGTAGGATGACATCATAATTAATTATGGCACCAACAGCACTCAGTCAAATTAGGTTCAATATTCGACAGCTCACCTGTATAGATTTCTGGAAATTGATAGGCAGGAGTTCAGCGATCGATCGATCCCAGCACTGGCAAATCTAGGGCTGGGCGGGGCATATCTAAAGCTGGAAACGTTAGCTGTGGTAGTCCATTCTTTCGTACCTCTTTCTCTACATTGCATTCAAATAAAGTCGCCTGATTTTAGATGTGTAGGCTCGCGTGGGTGGTAGTAGATTATGACGTTATATGACGTCATATGATGAATGAATAACCTGGAAAAGTCAATTATCAGAAAAATGTAAACGGAAAAGTGGATTCGAACCAGCGCAGCGGGTATCGTCAGCTCCTTTGCACACAAATACAAGCGAGTCATTTCCATCACCCTTAACTGAACACTGTTGTAGTCGGGTTGATCAAGTCAAAGTGTTACCGGATAGCCGATTGTTTTTAGGAGGTTCCGTATAATTTAGTATCCGGATTTTTCTAATTTCTTGGATCGTGACCA
>CM067371.1:20419758-20537258 GCA_034401795.1 Chaetoderma sp. LZ-2023a
GACAGATTTATTTGGCTTGTTCCAACAGTGATGCATGTCAAGTCTGATTTAGCGCGCCTAATCACCGGACCAACTAGCATGGCCTCCGTTTTGTCATCATTTAGCTTCAACATATTCAATGTCATCCAGGATTTAATGTCCGAACAGCAGTCATTTAGTTGATCTGTTGCCATACTTGCGGCTGATACTGATGGTATAAAACTGTTGATGAGCTGCGTGTCATCGGCGTAGAAATGGCGTTGGATGTTGTGGTTCTCGATTTTCTGTCCAAGTTGCCGTGTGTATAGCGTAAATAATACTGGACCCAAAATCGATCCTTGCGGCACACCACACGTGAGCTTGATCGGTTCGGAGAATGATCCGTTTACGCAGACTGACTGATATCTCTCGGATAGATACGATTCAAACCAGTTCCATACTGGGCCATCTAATCCAAATGTATGACGCAATTGTGATAAAAGTATCTGATGGTCAATAGTGTCGAATGCGGCACTCAAATCTAACAATAGCAGCAGGGAAACATTACCTTTGTCAACAGCACTGCGAATATCATTTACAACCCTTAGAAGGGCTGTTTCGGTGCTATGGTATTGTCGGTATGCGGACTGAAATGGCTCATATAAATCACATTTTCGTAAATGGACTGACAGTCTTTTAAGTACCGCCTTTTCGACAAGTTTTGACATGAAAGGTAAGTTCGAAACCGGTCTATAGTTATTCAAGATATCGTGGTCCAGGCCATTCTTTTTCAGTAGTGGTTTGACAATAGCCCGTTTGAATGACGCTGGCATAGTCCCGGACATTAGACCAGAATTAACCATCATGGTAATCGACGGAAGCAGGAGGTCCGTGTATTTTAGCACAAGTTTGGTAGGGATAGGATCCAATGTACAGAAGGTTGGCTTGAGCTCGTTTAAAAGGGTCAATACATCATTTTCTGAAAACTGAAGAAAGTAATCGAGGCCTTTGCCATTGAAGACAGGATGGTCATCGTGAGGAACAGTAGTATTTTGGGACTGGTGCAATTGTGTGCGAATGTCCACGATTTTGCTTTGAAAAAAGTCCGAAAATGACTGGGCAATAAGTGCCGGATCCTCACCACTAGGAAGGGAGGAGTCTTTCTTCTTACCCATTAGGTCGAACATTGTACTGTAGAGTTGTTTGGGATTCGACGTACTTTCTAAGATTTTGTTGTTAAAGAAAGACTGTTTAGCACCAGCGATGATCTTAGAGACTGTGTTCCTCGCGTTGACATAAATCTGTCTATGTACCTCCAGATTGGACTTCCTCCATTGCCTCTCGGCCTTCCGTCTATCAGCTTTAGCTTTGGCTACATCAGGTGTGAAAAGCCACGTAGATTTCGGTCTCTGATGAATAGATTTTAATTTCTCTGGGGCATGTTTGTCGAGAAGTCGGGTTAGCTCTGCGTTGTAGAGGTCGGCGAGGTCTTCACAGTCTGATGGTGGTGATGTAATCAGTCTAGACTGCTCTAGATCTATATATCGATTTCCAATTATTGTCATAACGTCGGGCTTAGTAGCAGCAAATCAAAGATGATGATGATGTTGGTGGTGTTGGTGGTGGTGTTGGTGGTGGTGTTGGTGGTGGTGGTGGTGGTGGTGGTGGTGGTGGTGGTGGTGGTGGTGGTGGTGGTGGTGGTGGTGGTGGTGGTTGCGGTGGTGGTGGTGGTGGTGGTGGTGGTGGTCGTCTTCGCCGTCGTCGTCGTCGTCACCGGGGTCGTCGTCGTCGTCGTCGTCGTCATCATCATCATGTCCTATAATTATTGGACATCGAGGAAAATGTATGTCTATCAGAGCGGGCGATCGCGTCACAATTTGAAATGAAATATTCAGATTCTTGAAAAAAAGGCAAACTTGTATAACTGAATATATCGCAGAATGGACCTTTCGATTTTAGCTATGCCCCGGCCATCTTTTGCTAAGCTCTGCCCACACCTCGATCGTGTTGGGATCGATCGATCTCTGAACTCACTGACCATCAATTTACAGAAAAATATACAGGTTAGTTTAATATTGAAACTACTTTGACTGCGTGCTGTTGCTTGCTGCCTAGGCAGCAACCGCGTCCAGCCAAATTAGTTTCAAAATATTCAACATGATATTTGTTAAATAGTAGAGACATACAATTTGGACAATGTGTCGGTCTATTAAGAGATAAAGACGTGTCGCATATAATCCTGTATGACGTAGTGATTATGAGGCGTCAAGCGACACGGCGCTTAGCTGATTATGACTTCATATGACGTCATTACTCTGGAAAGGTAATTTACAGTCTCAACCGCTAACTAATTATTAGACCTAATAGCCGGCGGCATAACTATCTCAATTTGGAACGGACTAGCTAGCAGCGTCTATGTATAGCTGAAGACGTGCCCGAATAATTGCACGCTTTCCTAACACAGTGGGCGTTTTCAATTTATCCATCAATCAGATGGTGTCATAATCAACTAAGTGACGTGTATGATGACGTCATAATCAAGGATGGCATGGATGACGTAGCTAAGTTCGTCATGAACACCGAATTGATGACGGAGTAAGGGTTGTTGTACGAAGTGTATGCCTTTACTATTTAGGAAACATGTTGTTTAGGCATAGGCAGCAACAACACCCAGTCAAATTGGTTCCAAAATAATAAACAGGTTACCTATATTGTTTAGTGGAAATTGATACTTAGGGCGTTCGGGGATCGATCCAAACACGAACGAAGCATGGATGTAACTTAGCTAGAAATTGGCGGGGCATAGCTAAAACTGGATTCCTCCATTCCTAAGCAGAGAACAAAACACAATAGCTATCTGTTTAAACGATTATGATTAAGTGACTAAATAACTAAATTAATAGATAATACTACAAATCGCTAGCCTGTACACTGGCTAACAGAATAGCTAATTGATACATCTATACCACCGAATGTATCAATCAAGGAAAACTTGTTTATTCACTGATCGTGTGGTATTGTCAATTGTTGCAGTAAAATGCATCTAAAATGTTGATATATTTAAAAGAAATCTGATCAATTGTATACGTATGCTATGTTACTAGACTATTTGGACAGTACATAATATCAGAAAATTACTTTTCATAAATGTTTGGACACTACTGTAGCGTAAAACAATAGGGCGTGGCAGCAACCCCATCTCCTATAAGCAAAATGCCACACGTGACCTATTATCAACAATTTTATAAAATAAGACCATCCATCCCAGCGTTAAGTAAACTTGGTTTCCTAGAAAATTGTTTGCATAAAGACTGTGTCGCTAGGTTCTGGATCCAGCGACATTGCCAAAGCCGAGCCATTAACACGTGCCGTTAAAACGTTTTGCAGTCTTTTAGCGCATTGATTCAACACATGTTCATTGTCTATGGACACATAGACAGATCAATTGCCCATCTACTCTTATCCGGGACTAATAATGAAGCGATGATAATTTACTCATATAGGTGTGTTATTGGACCTTTCAGCTTTTAGCTATGCCCCGCCCATCTGTAGCTAAGCTCCAACCACACCTCGCTCGTGTTAGGATCTCTGATGTCCGTGACTATCAATTTCAAGAAAACTATTCAGGTAAGCTGTTGAATATTTTTGAAAATAATTTGACTGATATGAGTGCTGTTGCAGCCTAATCAAATTAGTTTCAAAATATTTATGTTTATTAAATAGTAAAGACACAATTCGTACAGCAATGTTTAGTCCGTCCTTCAATTAAGCGTTCGTGACGTAATTATCTACGTCATTCATAACTTTATGGATTATGATGTCATGCTACACGTCACATAGTTGATTATGACCTCATATTACGATGGATGGATAAACTAGAAAGGTCCCTATTACCCTGCTTGGCTCATTTAGGGATTGTCTTGATTTGCTGGAATGAATACTTTTTAAACGGCTGTTGATGTAAGCTGCTATGCGCGCTCGTGCCTGCGTGCGTGTATATGTGCGTGCGTGTGTGCGTGCGTACTTGCATATGTGCGCACGTGCATATGTGCGCACGTGCGTGCGTGCGTGCGTGCGTGCGTGATTCGATGTAGACTACAATCCATCGGATGATTGGAAGAAAAGCAGCGTTTGCCTGATGGGTAAGGGATTGTAATCATAATTGAGTGACTGTTTTTCTCGCCTGAGGAAGGACGTGCTTCATTCAGATACACTCAGTTACTTTAACCCCTCTTGTGTCCACAGCGCCACAAAGCGCTCAAAATCCTGCTTAATATATCAATTAAACATTTTGCCATGGCCAATAGTTTTCAAGATTTTAATTTTAGAAGACTATTTTTGTAAATTTACCACTAAATTATTTTCGTCGCTTGACCGTTAAAGGGGCAATAATGGCAAAGAAAATTACATTTTTAAGTATCTATCTGCAGGCCGAGAGACGAGTATTTTTGAAAATTTACCACCAGAATGACTGGCTCGGTTACCGACCCAGTCATTCTAAGGGTAAATATTACAAAATACCCTTCTCTAGGCCTTTCAAATAGGCATGTCTGCAGACCACTGCAGAGTAGTTTTTGGTCAGTTTAACAATTAAAGGGTTAACTTGGCACAATAGCTGTTAACCTCATCCAATGTGTCTTGTTCTTTGGGATCATCTTAAGCCCCTTAGGATCTTTTTCGTCTTTAGCCCTCTTTTAGCTTACACATCTTGACGTCTTATCGCAAAACACATAACAAGTTGGTGGTATGGCGTCATGTCCTCGTCTTATACTTGTTGGCCCCCAGTACTGAAAGCTATAAGGGTTTCTGAGCGGGTGCTTTCTATGGCATCTGAATGGCGTGCCCAAACATTGACCGTCGATGCTGCGCTACTGTCACAGATAGTTGAACTGCGGCATCCTGCTGCACGTGTTGTACAGCGTTGGGTTTGAGATTATGTAGTGTGGCTAGCGGTGATTCATGATGCCTCACAAGTATTTGTGATGCCGTGCATCGAGTTTGTTGAAGAGGCCGTTTTGATATTCCCAACTCACAGTTGCGTGACATTATTGAAATACAAATACTTTATTAGTTTTTGGTAATATTTTATCCGGTCCAGGATATACCTTTCTAATGAATGGACCTTTCAAGTTTAGCTATCCCCGGCCCGCCTCTAGATAAACTCCACCCACACCTCGACCGTGTTCTGATCGATCGATCCCCAAACGCCCTGATTATCAATTTCCAGAACACTATACAGGTAAGCTGTTGAATATTTTGAAACTATTTTGACTGGGTGCTGTTGCTTCATATGCCTATTGCAGCAACAGCCCCCAGTCAAATTAGTTTCAAAATATTCAAGAGAATGGTTATTAAATAGTAAAGCGATACAATTCGTACAACACATCGGACTGTTGCAATTGATTATAACGGCACCCTACATGTCACGTAATTGGTTATGGTTGATAGATATACTGGAAAGGGCCATTGTCGCGCAGGGATCAATTTCTAGGTATGCCGCCCCCATTTATATCCAAGCTCCGCCCATTATGTATGCGCATTTGAATTGATGTTACCCATTTGAACCATGAATTCCATGAATTGTAAGCTGTTGACTAATTTGAAACTAATTTTACCGTGAGCTGCGGCTTCTGCAGCAATAACTCCAAGTCAAATTAGCTTCAAATTAGTCCACAGACTGGCTATTACGTTGTAAATTCGACAAGTATATACACATCATATACTTTCTTGACGGGTATTTCGATTTTAGTGGCGGACATACGTCATTTTGATATAACCCCCCATATACTTTGTACAGACTCTGGGTGTAATACATTTATCAGTATCAGTATCAGATTGTTACATCAGCTAACACACTGATGTATTTTATTATGAAATCAGATAGCTGACTAACACCACACCACACCCCGATTACAGATAATCCCTTGACTGCTCGCTCAATAGAAATCCGGCTACTCATACCGATTCACTACAACAAATCTTCGCCACTTGTCAGAAGCATGCGCTAGAACCGGCCCCCCCCCCCTGCTAATGTGCCAATTGATGCTTAATTTTTAGTATGAGAACAGATCTGAATGGACCGTTCCAGTAGAGCAGTGAGCCCAGGATTGTACTTTTCCTCCATTGTCCGCCGCCAAGAAGTGGATCGTCATTTTTTTTAGTTTCATGTTTTGTAGATATGTATATGTTGATGAACTCTTTGAATGATCTGTTAAATGTTTATGTACTAACTGACAAACGATTTATATAATTGAGATACACCACTTAATTGCCTACTTAACAGGTTATGTATGCTTATCTACTTGTGCGGGTTCTCTTGTATTGCAGTTTAGCCTAGCAAATCATAATGACAGGAGACATTTTCTCATGCCGGGGAAGCGTGTCACCGGGGCTACATATTGGTAATTATATAAATGTACTTTTCAGGTCTGTCCAAGTCAGCACTGTATGCTATTAATGGGCGTGTGTATGAGTTGTGTTTATACCTGTCTGTGTGTGTCTAAATAGCTGGTGTCTTTGCCGAATGATTGAGTGTGTGAAGTTGCAGGGACTATGAGGTATGATTGGTCGAGAAGCCACGATTAGGAGTAAACTGTAGGTTGCGCAAATACCTTCACAGGCATTTTAAATCATTCGTTATTTCGCAAGAATCGCTTAAACATCGTGCTTAATTAATATTAATTTTATACAAGATTGCTACGCTATTGGATCTATCAAGGATTGCCTCGGAAAGAATCAATTTATTAGATATAATCAATGTATTACTATTGTACCAACTGGTTTTCATATTCATGTTAACAGTATCGGCTTTATAACCGTTAGTGCTCCTAATTAATTATTTCTGTGCTGGTAACTGAAAGACCTGTTTGTGCGTGCGTGCATTTTCGTGTATAAAACGTGTACGTGTGCGTCTGCGAGTGCGTATGCGTATTCATGTGCGAGTGGAGACTCATTGTACCCTTCGTTGGTGTATCCATATAGTCTTAGCTTGATCTAACTTTTCAATGGTCGATGTAATATAGTTTTAATAATCTGTTCACAATATTTGATTAACCTATTGCTTAGTACTGAGATTTAGCATGAATCGTGGTCGCTTACCTCCCTTGATTCTGTTTGTGTCATAATGGTGTCGGGAGCATTTTCTAATGATATGCATAATGCCTACTGGTTCTAGAATCTAGCTACTATATATGAACTATTTAGTCACGTTATTAGGCCCTTATTCTCGTTAGTGTTTAACAAAAGTGTATAATTGCAGGTCACCTAACATGCTCATAATTTATGCTGAGTCAATCTTCGAGATCGAGATCATATCCACTATAAGCGTTCAAGTTTTGGCATTGGGAACCTCCAGAACCCGTGAAACGTATGTAGGTAGCCAATGCATAGGCCTATATGCATGTTCATAAACGTTCAACTAACACATAGAATTATAGTTTCAGAGCAAATCAAGGTTGAAAATGGATGATGAGAAGCTCATAAATGAAATTCAGAAGTAGCACTTTTGTATGACTATGGGCTTCGTGATAATAAAGACAAAGTCAAAAAGACAATCATACGACTAAGCTGTTACATATTTCGAAAGTATTTTGACACAGAGTTGTTGCTGTCACGAGAAGCAGCATCTGCCAGTCAAATTAATGTGAAATTAGTAAGCATAAAAATGTATATGGTATGAACTGTTTCCTTAGTAAATTAGTCTTTCGCGGTCAGATGGTTAGTTGTCTCCCCATCCAACATGCTCACCCTCCAATTATACAAGCTAATCTGAGTTGCAAATTTTGAAAATCAAAAAGCTATAAGCAGATGGATAGAAAGACGGATTCACTGATAAACATATCTGAGGGTTGAGAGACATATATGCCATTTAGCTTGCAAAGCCTAATATCAAAATTAATGATGAAATATGCGTACACATTCTTATGTATCCATAAACTCACACATGTATGAATGCGCATACACTCTCAGGCCTGGATCGACGCATGCACGATGCAGTACCTCCCTTAATTACTTCTACACTCACGCACTCACGCACGCACGTAAGCAAGCGCCTACGCACGCAAACATGACGGGTGTGGGTTAGGAACTCTTAATGTGCATACAGTGAAAATGGTGCAACTACAAAAATATAAATGATGTCATACTCATGATATGAATATATTTTTGTTTGCTGATGAATATTCTATGATAATGGTTTGCTACAATGAGTGTAATTACAGTGGTTATATGGATATTACATATATTCCTGAATGTTGTTTTGTATTAACAATAGCTCTACGTCAACTTTATCCTGAATTGAATAATAACCTCTAGCTACCTTCATGTCTCAATCATAGCATCCTGCCATCACACCTGTTGTTGTCCGATTTCGAAATAGGCATGCAAGCGATCGCCAACACAATGCGCTGCCTGGTCTGCACGAGTGCTTGGTGTTCTCAATCGTGGCTCTATCAATCTGTGTCCATCCCGTTTTGATTCAGCAGACACATCTTGTAAATAGTTGTGTAGTATACCTGCAGCTACTACACCGGATTCTACCTTGTAACAGCGGGCATGGTGATCCACTTTGAAAAGAAACGCCAACGAGCGCCAATTGCGTTTTCAATTACTCTATGATTTAACAAAAAAGATGTGGGAAAGTTGCATCAGTAACGTTGACAAGTATGGTAAATTTGAGTTCACCTTCAAGAAGAATTGATTGCAGGAATATCCATCGTCTTTACATCACTAATTTATAAACTATAAGTAACCAGGGGGAGAAAGATGACGCCTCCACGCCGGTCTCCTCCGTAAGTACCAACTTTGTTGGGAAACTAAGTCATCAGGGTTTGCGGAATGACATCCGCATACAGAGGCAACCCTTACTATGTCTAAACTTCTAACAAGAAACTGTGCTCGACATCCTCGGACAACGCAATCTTCCCAGGGGCTTACCATAGCTACGTGGAGTGTACGTGGTCTGACTGCAACATCAAAGAGGCAAACCTTAGGTGCAGACTGTGAACACTATAAAATCAATATCACATGCGTTCAAGAGACTAAAGTAGCTAAACACTCAGAGCAGCAACTTGAGACAGTGCTAGTGCTCATGGAGCAAAAACAGGCCACTTACCATGGATTAGGCTTCGTAATCGGACAAAGGGTATTGGACGATGTCATTAGTTTTGGATACGTCAGTGATCACGTTGCATTTATTGACCTGGCTATACCAACGCAAAAGCACACCACCACTAAGTGTCGCATAGTTAATGCATATGGGCCAACTACCGAAAGAGCCAAAGAGAATCCAGCTGTATTAGATTCCTTCTATTCAGAACTGAGCTCCGGCATTACTATCCCAGCTAGATGGCAAATGTTCGTGTGAGACGATTTCAACTCCAAGCAGGGTAAACTCGGCATTGCGGACAAAAGTTCAGGACTTGGCTCATGCATGGAATCGTATGGAGAGGACACGCGCAACAGCAAAGGAGATGCCCTGGTGGCATTCCTTAGCTCCAATGACCTATTTGCCACAAATACGGCTTTCAAACACCCATGCCACCACCGGACAACATGGACTGCACACATTGCTGATCGCAAAGTTCCAAAAGGTTCTAAGGCTACAAAAGCTGTCTTCAACAAAATAGATTTCATACCATGCAAGACAGCAGCAAACCCCCTACTTCAGGATGCTCGTTCATATGGAGGCACAGACATCAATTCTGATCATAAGCCAGTCATTACACGCCTCCATATGAACCAGCTCTACCTAATGTATAAACGCCATATCAGGCAAAAGGGTAGAATCGCCTACAACTTACCCAAGCTCATCAGCGACACTGACACTCAAATGCCATACAAAAAGGCCCTGAGGAGCAAATAGCTAACATCGATGTCAGCTCCGATCCAAACGAAGCCCTAACCAAAATATTGATATCTATGAAATCATCAGCTACTAGCAACATAAGTGTTCCAAAAAACAACGGGAATAGGTATGCTGACGACCTTCTCGTATTAAAACTGTTAGCAGAACAGAAAGCGTTACGTCTGCGCATCTATCAAAGAGGCCAAAGGGAAGATCGCATCAAACTACGCCAGGAACGCGCAACATTAGCGAACGCTTAAAAGATCTTGCTATCCACCAAGCAGACGCCCTAGCAGATGAAATCACTGCCACGGATGACTGCCACAAAATGTTTCGGACAGCCCGAGCCCTGAGAGTTGCTGACTACGCACCGCCACTAACTGTACACAACTCTGAAGGACACCTTATCGGGACTGACAAGGGCAAAGCCGAAGAAATTCGAGAATGGTTCAAGGAACAGTTCACTGACCACGATGATGAACCCGTGGCACCCATTCCCAGGAGACCCCAGACCATTACTAAGTAATACAGCAGAGGCTGAGAAGGCACTTAAAGCCCTGAAAATGGACGTGCATCTGGACCTGATGGCATGAGTAATGACCTATTCAATTATGCAAGTGACATTATCTCAAAACCGATCACACACATAATCAATTCAACTTTTATGCACCACCATCCTTATCACGCTACCCAAGCCCAAGAATCCACCTGCCCCCCCCCCCCCCCCCCCCGCCAACCCGGCCAATCTGCGACCCAATGTGCTTCTTAACAGCATACGGAAAATCGTAACCAATGTTACTCTATGCCGCATCCGAGACAAGATCGACGACTTCACCGAATCATGTCAAAGTGGCTTCAAACGTGGACGCAGCTGCGTAGACATTGTATGGGCTCAACGTATTCTTGTGTCTGTAGTCATGTCCAAACACTGGCATTTCCACAAAATGGGCATTAACATGTCACGAGCCTTTGACACAATTAAGCGCTCAAAGATCCTAAATGTACTACGCCAGGCCAGTTGCAATAAAGATGAGCTACGACTAGTGAGACTACTGCTTGCAGACACCAAGCTGAGAGTATGAGTCAAGTCAGTAAAGTCTGTAGAGTTTGAGACATCAATCGGCTCCCAACAGAGAGATGGTCTATCCCGTGTGCTCTTACCTGTTACCTGGCTGCTGCATTGAAATCCGAGCAGGAAAGCTCCACAAGACCAAACATCCCGGAGTCAATACTGGGCATGCCGTTAGAGATGGAATATGCCGACGATGTGGACTTTATAGATGAGGAAAAGAAACCCCTTGACAAAGCTCTCCCAATAGTTGCAAGCAAACTAAAAATTGAGAATCTCCTTAGGGATGAATCCAAAACAGATTTCACCCACATACATCTATCTACAAAGCATGAAACTAAAGTAAATGACGATCCACTTCGTGGCAGCGAACCATGGGGGAAAACTAAAATCCTGTACTCACAGCTTTGCAGTACTGCTGACATTGTTGCACGCTGCATCATGGGAAACATAGCATTCCAATCCTTCTGGAAGCTATGGATTTGTAGATCAAAGATGCCTTAAAAAGGCTACGTTTATACAATGCAACCTGCGTATCCTTTATGCTGTATAACTGCAACAGCTGGGAAGCTCCAAAGGCAACTCTAGACAAACTTGACGGCTACCACCGCAAACACCTATGCACCATCACTGGACACTGATGGCCAGAGAGCATAATTTCCAACGATGCACTATACAAGATGTGTAATACGCCGCCGGTGTCTGTAAAAGTCACCCATCAAAGATGGTCCATGTTTGGCCATGTGCTAAGAATGCCAGAAGACATACCAGCACAGAGAACCTTGGAATTCGCCCTACTCGGAGCCTGCACATACAAAACCAGGGGAGGACGTCATTGCATAAATCTGCTAAGCGTGCTATGATGTGACCTCAAGAAAGCAGGATTAGGTACAATCAAGTCAAGAATGGACTTGAGGAAGCTATGGATTTTGACTGAGGACAAGACTCAGTGGGCAAATGCGAAGAAGGACTGGTTGCAGCTGTAGCTGTAGAATCTTTCTACTACTACAGCCGCAGAATACAGTAATCATACACACATTAGTAATCAGTCTTCCGTAGTTGGTCTGCTCATGTCCATATTTCATAGATACCAATCGGCAAACATGACCCCCGTGACTAGGGAATAATTGTTGAAACTGTCTGTATCCAGTGACGATAACAGTATGCGGCGACGGCAGCAGCAGCACCAGCACCACCATCACCACCACCACCACCACCACCACCACCACCACCACCACCACCACCACCACCACCACCATCATCACGCCACCTCCGCCAACACCACCACCACCACCACCACCACCACCACCACCACCACCACCACCACCACCACCACCAGGAGTAACACCATAACCACATCCACAACCACAACCACAACCACCACAACCACAACCACAACCAGCACTGTACCAACCTAGTAAGTGGAACAACTGCTTTATTTAAACGGCATGTATATAAACACATACTATATCGCGGAGGCAGAGGGGACCGTGTGTATACACTGACAGGTTAAGACGTGTAGACAAAATTTATCACATATAGCCATGCCCTTATTAACATTACCTTGTACTTGGACTGTATATCAGCATGATGTGCAGAGCAAATTGAACAGTATCTTTCTTGTCGACTTGCTACGGTCAAACCGATATGCATATTTCCTCAGATTTGTGCATAAATCTCACGTTTGGTGTTTGATTCAATCGAGACTAATGCAACGGCCGCACCACTCTCCCGCACCACCTACGTCCAGTGGCGATGCACCTTCAAGTTCTTGTGTCTCATGAAATAAAGAACCTTTGCATAAGATATGAGATGCATGTTGATCTCTGTTCACTTTACCCAGCATGCAATGCTACCGAGTGTGCAGTCCTGAATTCACTGGACGCCATATTCGTTGAGTCTATTGTCTGTACATGACAGGACTTCGCCAACAGAAAGAACCCGCCTGCACGTGCAACTGGTCATTTATCCATAATCATGCGCGTAGGACCTTTCTCCTTCGATCAATACTCACCATTCTATTACTTCTGATACAAGCTATCCTGGAAAGCTGGCCCTAGGACTATAGACTTAGTAAGCTTTACCGGCTCCTGGAACTGGGTACTCGGCTCCCAACTGCCGAGTACCCGTTTGCCATGAAGCGCATTCTTGTTTGCATAGCAACAAGAGCTACATGCTTTTTTGCCGTTGAAGACTTGAAGTTTTCTACGTCTTTTTCTGTGATTGTGATAGCTTTGTGTTCGCTCTAAGGATTATTTGGATTACCACGGAAGGAGCCGATGATAACCAGGTCGTATATTTCCATGTTATTCTATAATTAAAAGACTGTGTTGCATGTTCCAATTTCTGACCCCGAATCTGGGACGTGTGTTAACAACGAAATATGCCAGATTGATCGCCTTCCTTTAACCCCAACAGGCGATCGGAAGATATGAAATAAGGTGTTGGTTTTACGGTGTTTAAACACGAAAATCGGCTGTCGTCGTTCTCCATAAGATCAGAGCGGGTGACGTCACACCCGAGTTATCTCGGATTTTTATGTGAAGAAAATGTTTCATTAATTCGCGCATCTGATTCTGGGTGCTGCTTACTGTATTGGTACGGGAAAAACTTTGGAATTTTCAAGTTTTGCGTGTTATCACGATCTGTTTCCAATGATCGGTGGTTTCAAAATTCTTGATTAGATGTGTGGTCTGCGGTTTTACCGTGTGCTACAGCAGTTTGTTTAGATTTTGTTGTTTCTTCACATATCGTTTTGGCCTTCGTTAGAAGTATATTTTATATTGATTAGTAAATATACCCCGAATACTATGCGATATGGTTCTTGGTTCCGTTGTACATCCTTGAGGATCAATTTATGGGTGTATCTTGCCCGCTTCATTCTTGTCGTCATAATCAATGCAATCTTTGCTTTAAAGTTGCGGGGTGCGGTGCGGGAGCGTTAACATTTAATTTATGACCGAATTATTGGAAAATTATTTGTCTGCCTTCCGTTCCTGGTTCGTTCCGCTTGCTTATTTTAAGTTTGTGCTTATTTATAGGCCAAGCCAGCCCCGCCATCATGTGACGAGTGCCATAAATTCGTGAGGGTTCTGTTCAAGGACCATGTCTGCTTTCGTTGTACAAGTTGTAATCTTGATAGCAGGTGTAACATTTGTGCAGTGTGGTCGTCCGACATGATGGTCAAGTTACTTGCCCAGAAGGACTTGGCAGGGTCTGACGCGGGGTCAGGCGGTCCGAAAGTAAATCGTGGAGCATCCGTTTCAGCCCTTGTGGGTGCTCCACATCTACAACTGGAGGTTGCAGAGATGGCACCGCTGGCGTGGTTTGGTCCTGCTATGCAAGGCTTCTTGCATAGTGTTCTGCCTACGCTGGTGTCGTCCCTGTTTCCAAAAGTTTCAGGGCAGTCTCTTCCCGTGCTTGGTACGGACCCTCTACTTGGACAGGGTTCTGGACTGGCCACCGAGGAAGCCGTCTCGTACAGCTCCCTTGCAGTCAGGTCGGGCTCCGCCCTGATGGGTTCTGTCTCTCTGCAGCCACCTCTGGGTGGTCCAGTAGCAGTGGCCGCTCCTTCAGACATGGGAGCCGTCCATCTGGTGACGACTCTTCGGAGTCTGAAGACGAGGAGGCCGAGGAGGAGAGATTGCTGCGGCCTGAGATGCCACGGGTGGAGAGCATGGAGGTCGATTCCATCCTGGACAGAAGTGGCTTCCATCTGTCTGGCTTGGCGCAAGCCAGGACAGCGGCTCCGCCCGTGGTTGAGGCCACTCCAGTACCGGGCACCGGTCCCGTGATGGTTAGTTTGACACCAACCGACACGGTGACGGGTGTGGCTGGCCAGGCATAGTATACACCTATCTCGCCTGGTCCAGCGGTCAGGCATGGGGTGCCGTGGCACCCGTGCTTGGCCACGGTTCCTCAACTGTTACGGGTCTGCACGGTTTTCCGTGCGGACCTACTCCATGGACTGGTGTTTTCCATGGGGTGGCAGCGGAACCGTACGGTACCGGAGTTCCTGGCATATCAGCAATGGTTCCTAGCCAGGATGCCGTTGCTGGTAAGGCCGTGAACACGTCAACGGGTGACGTGTTCATGGGAGTGTCCTCTTTGGCTAACCAGGGTGGACCCGTCTGTGGTTTCGACCACGGCCGAAGAGGATGCACCCCGTCCATCGGTTGCATCGATTAGAACTGGGATCTTGCCCGCAGTCCGGATCCAGTCTATTGGACTGGATCCAAGGCTTATGGAGTTATTGGATGCTATTTATGGCAACCAACTCCTGACAAAGGGCCAGCTTCCTGCGGCCTCCAGGGAGGTGCGGGCGAGGTGTCGTATCCCACGGTGGGAATATGACAGATATGGTGTTGTTCCAGCAGTCACTGAGGATTATCGCTGGGTGCTGGGTGTCCAGAGTGCTGGAGCGGGTGGCTCCACCCCGGCGCTGGTGGACAAGTTCCAGGTACACCATGACAAAGTCCTGTGTCTATGCGATGAGGGGGGTGAGGGCAGCAATGAGTGCTGTCAATTACTCTTATTGCCTTCTTCAATCGGTGTGGGCTGAAGCGGGGGCAGGCCACCATGTGCCACGTGTGGTGCTTTCATGTGTCAGTGATGGCCTGGGGCTGTCTATGGACGCATTGGCAAGGGTGAAAGCGCGAGTGACGAAGTCTAGGAGGCAGATGGTCCTTGATCATATGGGTCCGGCTACTGCCGTTAGGGAGCATCTTCTTGGGACGCCCCTTACTGGCCCTAGCATCGTTGGTGGCCAAGCGTGAGCCATCCTAGAAGACACTGCCAGCATCGCGCAGAATCGGTTAGCGGTGAATCTGCAGCTGGAGCTAGTACGACAGGTGCATGCACTAGGGGCTGTAGCCAATCCACTAACCCGGCAACCTTCTAAGAAGCAGAAAAAGCATAAAAGCAAGGCGAAAGCCAAGCCTAGTGCTGCTTCTGCTTCTACTGGGTCTTCTCAGCCACCTCTGGCGAAGAAGGCCAAGCGTGTTGTGTAGGCCCCTGCCCACCCCAATGTTGCTCCTGATCGCCCGAGAGGCGGGACGGGTAAGGGGAAGGGGAAGTCCTCGAAGGGCGGAAAGAAGGGAGCGGATCGTACCTGTGGGTACGAGGGCTCCCTTCGCATCTGCCTAGACCGCACCTGTGCGACAGGAACAGCAGTGCCAGTTAGACTGGCCAAGCCCAGACCAAAATGGTTCTCACTCTCTCTCGTCAAGAGAGGGGGGGGGGGAGCGGATCACGAGCCAGACACCCGCATTAGGCATCAATGCGTCTATAGTGGGTGGAAGGCTCATGCGTTTCGTCGAGACTTGGCGAGGTGTGACGTCAGACAGTCTGGTCCTGGGATGGTTATCCCAGGGGTACATGCCGGAGTGGTTGGATTTTCCACCACAAAATCTGTCTTGGGCACCTGTCTGGACACCCGTCCCAAGGGAGCAAGACAAGTTAGAAGCCATTCAAAACGAAGTGTTAGGTTTGCTACTGAAGGGAGCAATAAAACCAGCAAACCAGAACACTCCAGGCTTCTATTCAAACCTGTTCCTTGTCCCCAAGAGCACTGGGGGATGGAGACCCATACTCAATCTCAGGCCATTAAATTGGTTTATCCATACGCCTCGGTTTCAGATGGAAACTCCGAGGTCGGTAATGGCAGGATTGAGGAAGGAAATGTGGTGTGTATCGATCGATTTGAAAGATGCATATTTCCACATTCCAATGAACAGGAATTGTCACAGGTTTCTGAGATTAGCGTTTCAGAATCAAGTGTGGGACTTTGTAGTCCTCCCTTTTGGCCTGTCGACAGCTCCACGGGTTTTCACCAGAGTGGTCCTTGCGGTGACAGCGTTTCTCAGAAGAGAGAACGTGGCGCTTCACACCTACATAGACAATTGGCCTATCAAGGCAGAGACGCCAGCCAGGTTAGAGGTGGATACTGCTCTGACTCTGAGGTTACTTTCAGCTCTAGGCTGGCTAGTCAACAAGGAGAAATCCCAGTTGACACCCACTCAACAGTTCGTTAATTTAGGGATGCGATTCGATCTCGAGGAGGTCAGGTTTACCCGTCAGAGCCCAGAGTGGTGACTCTGTTAGCCATCCTCAAGAGTTTTCGATTGGGAAACACCATTCAGGCGAAGCGGTTTCTTCAGATTCTTGGTATGATGGTCTCCATGGAGCAGGTCTGCTCTGATGCGAAGACCTATCCAGTTGTATTTGATGTCTCCGTGGAAACAGAGAACAGAACCCCTGTCAAATCTGGTGCCAGTTTTGGAGCCAATGATGTCGCATCTTGTATGGTGGAAAAAGTGTCAGAATCTCCTAGTAGGAGATTCGCCACACCTACGCCACCCCAGCTGTCCGTGTACATGGATGCATCGCTGGGGAGATGAGAGGGGCCTGCCTGGGAAAACACCAGGTCTCGGGCACATGGACTCTCCAAGGGAGCCAGCTCCATATCAATCTGTTGGAAATGATGGCAGTGGAACTGGCGTTGGAAAAGTTTCTTCCAAACGTCAGGGGCAGGGCGATATTGATATGGTCGGACAACTCGACAGTAGTATCATACGCAAATCGCCAAGGCGGGACCAAGTCACCCACACTGTGTATCAAAGTGTGGCACTTGATTCAATGTTGCAGGAATTACTCGGTTGTTTTGAAAGCAGCTCGCATTCCTGGGCAGTTGAACATTCTGGCGGATGCTTTGTCTCGGAGACAGAGAATTCTGCCAACAGAATGGTCTCTCAACCCTCCAGTTCTTCACATGATCTTCGAGCATTGGGGCAAACCCAACGTGGACTTGTTTGCCACAAAGGAAAATGCTCAAATCATGACTTATGTCTCGCCGATTCCAGATCCAAATGCCGTCGATACAGACGCTCTGGCGATAAGCTGGTGAGGGATGCATGCTTACGCATACCCACCCACCATTCTTCTGCCGAAGATATTGGTGAAGATCATGGAAGAACCGTGCCTGGTCCTGTTAATGGTGCCATTTTGGTCCAGCAGGGCGTGGCTCACGGATCTTCTAGATCTGCTGGTCGACAATCCAGTGCAGTTACCCGAGATTCCGAACATAATCTCCCAGGCCAAGGGACGCTTCCTACACGAGCGTCCCGAAATGTTCAAATTGACTGCGTGGATGTTATCAAACGACGTTCCACGTCAGAAGGTTTTTCTCGACAAGCTGTGAATTTCATCGCAGCTGCGAGAAGGAGGTCAACCTTCAATTCATATACCAACAGGGTTAACGGATTTGCAGACTGGTGTGAAGGAAAGGGTGTTGATACCTTTCAATCCACTATTCAGCAAATACCAGACTTGCTCTGTGAGCTGTTCTTTTCAGGATTAGCTCCTATCACAATTGCTGGATACAAGTCAGCTTTGGCATCAGCTATCCCTTGTCTAGCCAACAGGGATAGTCCAGAGGTGGCCCAGTTAAATGTGATGGTGAAGGGAATGACCAATCTCCGACCGAGACAACCGGTGGTCATTCTAGAATGGAGTCTATCTTTAGTGCTTAATGTACTGGCCAATCACCCTTTCGAACCATTGCATTCGGCTAGTCTAAAGCATTTGACTCTAAAGGCGGTCTTTCTATTGGCTACTTCCTCAGCTAGAAGGCACAGTGAGCTCCATGCACTTAAAGCAGAGAGGGACCGATTTATTGTCTCCGGAGAGGGTCTGCGTCTACAGCCGAGAGCAGAGTTTATGTCAAACAATCAATCTTGGAAATATCCCGGCAAACCGATCATTATACCGAAACTAACTAGATTTGATCGTGATGCCAGTGTCTGGTGCCCAGTCCGTCCTTTGACTAAGTACAAAAGACGGACAGACTTGTTACGGTCGAATGATAGACATATGTGGATCTGCCATAAGAAGCCATATGGCGCCGCATCCATGGATTCTATCTCTCGCTGGGTAATCGAATGCATTCAGACTACCCATGAGATTGCGACTGGGCACCAGGTGCAATGTGCAAGGGCACACGATGTTAGAGGAATAGCCACCTCGAGAGCCCTTTGCAATGGTGTTCCGTTAGAGGACATCATGGCTGTTGCACAATGGCACTGTGAGTCCTCTTTCACGGATTACTATATGAGGGATGTGTCAGACTCCGCAAATCCACTTGCTTTAGCTGTTTTGAAACGATAGTTATGCGACAACACTGCCCTTCTCCCTTTTTTAGACATTTGTAAGAAAGAATTAAGAAGCAGACATGGTCGAGCGAGAGGATGTCAACCAGATTGTGTCACTGATGGCCGGACAAGTGAATGGTTGGAGGCTCCACGTCTGAAATCCAAATATCATGAGGTAATTCAAGATTGAGAGTTTTTTGTATTATGTCTATATATTATGTTCATTCATCTTATATATGCATGCTCATTCCCAGGTTAATATATGCAAAGAGCAGTTAACCCTCTTGCCATATTTGTCTTTCAGGCGAGGTGCATGTTCGTGAGTTCTCTCCCTTTTCCTAGGAGAAAAATGGGGGCGGGCAGTGATGCGAATGTGATTCGGTTCCGTTAACTTGATGGTCCTTTTAAGTCTCCATTAATCAAGTTTAAGTCTAAGCTCTTTCTCCAAGGGGCAAACGTGGCAATTGATGGCTTGCCCCTTCCCACCAGGTTACTGTCTAAACCTGGTGTATATCAGAAGTAATAGAACGGTGAGTATTGAACGAAGGAGAATGAAGGAAATTTCAATTTCCCTTTCTCCGAGATCTAACAATACTCACCATTCTATTACGGACACAGCCTCCCAGCCCCACGGAGGCAAGCCATGGGTATCTCTTGTTTGGTGGCTATGCAAACAATATGAGTTTCATGGCAAACGAGTACTCGGCAGTTGGGGGCCGAGTACCCGGTTCCAGGAGCCGTTAAAGCTTACTAAGTCTATAGTCCTAGTGCCAGCTATCCAGGAAAGCTTGTACCAGAAGTAATAGAATGGTGAGTATTGTTAGATCTCGGAGAAAGGGAAATTGAAATTTCCTTCAATTCACGGCAATCCATTAAACAGCCTGCATGCCAATACCGTTCATCGCGAGTGTCTTAACCTTTAGACACTTTGATAATAATTTGCGTGAAAAGTGTTGCTATCATTGACAGCAACAGCATTCATCAAATTTGTATCAAATTAATTAGTCGATAATACGACTGCTACTAGCTACATATTTCAAACAAATTTGAATAAAAATTGTTGCTGCAAAAGCTTTCAGTCTATATATTCTAAGATAATCATCATAATATGCAGCCCTCTCGCTACGGATTTGAAGAGCAATTTGAATGTAAGTTGTTGATTCCTAGGGCACCAACACCATTGTGGAATTGTTAGCCACACGTACACAATCCACTGGCCGTCACTATCTTACTATGTCGGTAAAATAAGCGTATGACTATATACGCTTGCTCACCAAGAATGAATGATTAGCAAACAGTGTGTAATTTTGGTTAGACATATTGTGCATCTGTTTGCAATGCATTGATAGATCAGAAATGTACACAAGCTAGCTTTGCTAAATATTTCGTTCATGCAGACAAATCATGTCTAGGCGTATACTCAGTTGGACAACAATTATTAGTCAAAGTTGTTAGTGTGTTAGTAACCAACAACTTGGTCAAATTGGTCTTCAGTTCCGCAGCATTTCAACTAAAATCTATAATGATTATTTTACAATATTTAGCCTGAAATGTGTTTCAGCAACAATTTTCATCCAGATTTGTTTCAAATTTGTTACAAGTAGTTAGCGAATTATCTACTATTTAATTTGACAATAATTTGACTGAATGGTGTTGCACGTTATTGTCAACGCATATACAAGTTTTCTCGTATTTTCTCCTGGAAATAGACAGCCTTATGATGGACAGTATTGAAATACAGGCTGTCCAATTTCCTGCCGCCAATACGTCTTATGTGCTTATCCTTTCAGAGCTCACTGGCAAATCGTCATTTGCGCGTACAGGTCGGGTATTCCTGTTTGAGACATACTGGCCTGTAGACACACTAGACTAAAGAAATATGGCGTCCACTAGTTGCAACGATTATCATTGCTTGTTTGGTAGCATTGCACACTGCGTAGCATTGTACGATGGGTAAATTGAACAGAGAGGAACAGGTCTCTCATATCTCGTGCAAATGTTCTTTATTTAATGTGACACGAGAACTTTAAGCTGAAAGCTATCTTGTGCGCCACGATATAGCTGATAGCTCTCGTGTGCGCCGCTCCGGTGTAAAGCAATAATGACAAATCGTTTCTCAACATACAGTGATGATCATACGCTACACATGTATGCCAGTATCAAAGCTTTGTTGATCACAAAATGCATCTAATAGATCTATTATAGTGCTGCGATACACTTATTTCTTTCCAAAAAGGACTCCATCAAGCAGACACAATGGGAAGCATCTGGGCTGGGGGATATCACAATGTCACATATACGCGTAAGCGGATGCCACACATAGATTGCTATAATTAGCTGTGTTAAAGATTAGGATCCAAGAAACAGCAATGCATGTTAGTGGAATATGAAGCCATTATAAATATGTGTTTTGAATAAGACATTTATACGAATTTAATATCTGCAGTATGAGCGCAACAAATGAATTTTATGACAGCTATACTGAATTTTAATAGAGAAGTCCAGTTTATTCATCAATCATATGACGTCATAATCAACTACGTGACGGTTAGGGTGACGTTATAATCAGTTACGTCATGAATGACATAGCTAGGTTCGTCGTTAATTGATGACAGACTGAGCGCTGTTGTACAAATGTTGTCTTTACTATTTAATACACGTTCTGTTGAATGTTTTGAAACTAATTTGACTTGGCGATGTTGCTGCCATAGCCCACAACAGCATCCAGCCAAATTAGTTTCACAATATTTAACAGCTTACATATGCAGAAGTTTGCCAGAATTGTGACGGATTGCTCGATTCCAACACGGACAAAGCGTGGGTGGAGCTTAGTTAGAGATGGGCGAGGCATCGGTAAAACCGGATTCCTCGATCAAGCGTCTATACCACAGAGTACGAACTGGTTTCACAGCAATTGCAGCTGAAGAATCGTTATAATAGAGAAGAAATTCTGCTATGGCAAGCACCTCGGTCAAATATTTGGCAGTGACCCAGTCACAACGGGAAGAACTTGTCTCCTATGTCAGCAATTCAACGTTATCAAGTGAGGATCGCGCCTGGATTGCCTGGATTACGGAGCTGTTGGATGACCCGCTATACCTATTCAGCAGGTTCCTTATGCACTATAACTCGTATATTCTCTGCGGGATCGGGGTTCCTGCTAATATAGTATCTTTTTTTGTTCTGAGGAGGATAAAACCATTGACATCTGCCATGTTTATTCTGATGCTTCTGGCTGTACTTGACACACTTAGCTTAATTGCGAAAGCTGTCGACGGCCTATCGTTAACGGTATTCGGTAAAAACAGGTTCACCAACGCCGCATGCTCCGCCGCAATGACGATCATCTACTTATTGCAATACCTGCCAATTTGGCTTGTTGTGCTATTAACGCTAGAACGTGTAGTTGCTGTGTACTTTCCTATGAAAGCGGCTCAGTTATGTACCATGCCTAATGCTCGCCGAGCCATTATCATTCTGACCATCTTGGATGCCATACTTTGCGTAGTACACATGTTTATCTATGATGTTAGATATGATCACTGCGCTACTAAGCTCAAATATGAAACTTTCTTTGCAAAGTGGCTTATCGTTGATGGCGTGTTCTACGTAGGTATTCCATTGGTATTATTATGTTTAAGCAACATAGCAATCGTAGTTAAACTGAGAAGTTTGAGGGAGATAAGTAATGTAGCGATTGCAGCCTTGCCGAGTGAAGAAACCCGACGTCAAAACAGATCAATAACGACGATGCTTTTAGCCGTATCTATAACAACTATTATATGCCTCGGTCCAAATCTTGCACTTACTTTAATTGATGGAATCACTGACTGGAGGTTAATATCTAATGTTAGCCCCAGGGTGTATGCAAGGAGGATGCTGACATTATACGTCATTATGACCATCACTAGTGCCAATAACGCGGTGAACTTTTTCCTCTATGTGCTTAGTGGGCGACGATTTAGAGTGCATCTGTACGAAATGATCGCTGCTTTGTTTGTTAAACTCAAACCCATTGGTCATATTTCTGCAATGACTAGACATTAGCAGGATTCATTTCTAGCTATGCCCCGCCCATTTCTATCCAAGCCTCTCCCACTGGTTACGCGCGTTGGAAACCATTTGAAAGTTTTAAATCTGAATTCCCATAATATAGATTTCAAGGTAACAAAGCAAGCTGTTATATGAATACCTTGAAAGGAATTTGACTATGGCCTATTGCATCAACAGCTCCCGAGCATATTATTTTCAAAATATTAAAGTGTTTATAGAATTTTAATTCATCAAAGACAAGTATATAAATCGTACACATTTGTTCCAGGTCGTGCGATTTTTGTGATGGATCTACCCCAGATAACGCTACTTACTGGGCCGATACTGGGCCGATACTGGAATCGGCCCAGCAGCAGCCCAGTACTCTGTGCAAGCAAGGGCATCGCTTTAATTGCCAGATCATTTAATTATGACATCAGATACTTGTGCGACAGATAAGAGCCTTCTATTATATATGGAGATTTTCTACTTAATCTCGTCTATCGCAGGATGTCACGTTTCTCTTCCTTATGTTATATAATATCTAAATGGGTGGATCTAATCTGTCACTCAAGTATATGATGCCATAATCACTTACATCACATGTAGGCTGACGTCACAATCTAAATACGCAATGATGCATTTAATTCTGTGCATCAAGTGTACGAATTACATGTCTTTACAATATAATAAGCAGTAGTTTAAGCATTCTAAGCAAACGATCAATGACTTCACCGGATCGTGTCAAAGTGGCTTCAGACGTGGACGCAACTTCGCAGACATTGTAGTGGCTCAACGAATGCTTGTATCAGTAGTCACTGGAATTTCCACAAAATGGACATTGACATGCCACAAGCCTTTGACACAATTACACGCTCACAGATCCTAGATGTACTACGCCAGGCCAGTTGCAATGAAAATGAGCTGCGTCTAGTGAGACAACTACTTGGACACCAAACTGAGAGTATGAGCCAAGTCTGTGAAATCTACAGAGTTTGAGACATCGACTCCCTACAGCGAGATGGTCTAACCCATGCGCTTGCCACTTGTTACCTTACTACTGTATTGAAATCTGTGTGGGAAAATTACACAAGACCGAACCCCCACCCACCCTACCCTACCCCAGTGTCCATACTGTGTATGCCGCTGGAGATGAAATGTGCAGATTATGTGGACATCATGGACGAGGAAACGAAACACATTGACTAACTTCTCCCAATATCTGCAAGTAAACTAAAAATTAAAAATCCCCTTATGAATGAATCCAATACAGGGTTCACCCGCATATATCTATCTTCAAATCAGATAGATGAAACGAAAATCACGATCCATTTCATGGCAGCGAAACATGGGGGGAAAAGTAGATCCGTGGACTCACTGCTTTGTAGTACTGCTGATATTGTGGCACGCTACACCATGAGGAGCACAGCTTTCCAGTCCTTCTGGAAGCTTGGATTCGTGGATCAAGGATACCCGTGACACAAAGACTACGTTTGTATAATACAGCCTGCGCATCCTTGATGCTGTATACCCGTAACAGCTGGGCAGCTCCAAAGGAAGCTCTAGACAGAGTTGAACACCTATGCATCACCACTGGGCACGGTTGGCCAGACCGCATAATTTCCAAGGCAGTAAATACAAAGCCAGGAGATGACGGATTGCTTAAACCTGCTAAGCAGGATGCGAGGTAACCTCAAGAAAGCAGGACTCGGTACACTCAAATCAAGAATGGACTTGAGGACAAGACACGTTGGGCAAAAGCGAAGAAGGACCGATTGCAGCTGCAGGATGTTTCTACCACTACAGCTCTGAATACAGTAATCATAAAACATTCTTTTGAATATTTTGAAACTAATCTGACTGGGCGTTGTTGCTGGCTAGCTTACTTCTATAGTTAGCATGATATTAGGATACTGGGAATTCAGATTTCAAGGTGTTGGCGGAGCTAGACTGGGAAGGGAATGGACATAGCTAAAAGTGGATTCATTCATTCTGAAGGTGCAATGTGAGTCAGAGTCTTCTAATGCCGGATCCTGGACCGGTTGTTAGAAGGTCATATTTCAATTCAACTCTCCATAATCATAATCATCGCAAACTAATGTCGACTAAACTGTCCAGCGATAACTTTCTCGTGATTATCTTTGAAATAAGTAGCATATATGAGGCATCTATAATAAAGATTCAGCATAATTTTGATTTAAGTGTTCGTGGCGTTACTATGCATATGAATAAACCGCATACATTAAATTATCTATTTTTTCATTGCACAACTTCATTTAGCAGTAAATTAAATTAAATTAAATTATTTGACATACTTGTTGCTACATATAAATCACCCCCCCCCCCCCCATTTTAGTATACGTGTAGCTATTTGGATTACATTTAATAAATTAAAAAATCAGTAGAATTTCTGATTTACTGGCTAAATGTTGTCTAGACAATCAAGAGCTTCGTGGGTGCTGGGCCGAATTCAACGTAGCCTGTAATTGACTAGAAACAAAACTATAAGCTATACAAGTTTGTGAAAATGTAAGCGGTGTAGGGATGGGGGTGGGGGGGGGCGTAGGGTGATAGAAAAGAACGAGAACAATTTTCCAATACCCGCTTGGTCGGTGTATTTTTTCATTTTTTTTTCAGTTGGGTCGCCGTAAGGTATATGTGCCTATTTTGGAAACAATGTTGCTGAAAGGTGTTGCATTTAACTTTTTGACGGCAAAATTGGCATACATGTTCGGAACCACACAGACACAAATCAACCCAAGTTCGGAAAGGATCGCTCCATTAGAGTTATTAAAATATGTAGCGTCGGCGCGTCCGCATTGTTCCTCATGATGGGGGTCTGTTCCGTACGCGGGGTACGAATCGGCCCGACAGAATCCTGTTCATAAAAGGTGGGAGTCAGACGCTCCGAAGAATACAAAGGCCGATATCGTGGATCGGTGGAACGATAACGGCCCAGTGAGGGCGGGCAGGCATTTCTGCATACATCGCGGTTCCACACCATGGTTTCATCCGTGCTGTTTGTCAATCATGTGTGGCATGTACACATTTTATCCACTGGTTGTAGACTGGTTTAAAAGACGTAAATTCGGCGCAAATACTAGTGCTGGCCGAATGCTAGGTTAAGTCTTTTAAGCCGACATTGGCTCACTTGTTTAGTGAGTATTATTCTAAGTATACGCCAACTGATTTTAGTTGAGAACCGGCATTAATCGTCTGATTAGCACCGCTTAAAAATGAATCGGGAGTCGGCTAGATCAGTGATGATCGGGTGTGTATGGCCCAGCCAACTCGACTCAACTGTGCAGCCTTGATGGTATGTTGGTGTATGCCCCCAGGTTGGCTGAACCCCCTGCTGTGCGCGAGTCTTCCCAGCTACCGATGGCAGCAGACAGTTGAGTCTGGTCGGTGATTATCGTATGGCATATACTTAGCATAGACCAACCAGTTGGCGAAACCCCCTCCTGGGTACCAGGCTTCCCGACTACCGCCGACAGCACACAGTTGGGTCTGGTCGGCGATGATCGGTAGGTGTATACCTAGGATAAGGAGAAGGTTATTTTTATATCGTGTATATATGGTTTATATTAAGCCTTAGGAAGCCTTGGTGACCCTCAGTTGTTATATCGTCACTTAGGTATTGTAAAGATAAGTCAACCTCTGCCGAGATCCAACTCAGCTATAGACAGTACCACTAGGTGTACACCTACCGATCATCGCCGACCCAACTATCTGCTGTCGGTGTTAGTGAGGCAGACTGGCACCCACGAGGGGTTTTCGCCAACTGGTTGGTCTATGTTAGGTATACACCACGCAATTATCACTGATCAGACTTAACTGTCTGCCATCGTCGGTTCAGGCAACGTGGGTGGGTGGTGAGGGTGGGGGGGGGGTCATACATCAACATACCATCAAAACCGGACAGTTGAATCGCGTCGGCCAGGCCATGCACCACCTTATCATCACTGACCTAGCTGACTCTCGTCTAATCGAATGATTAACGCTGACTGCCAGTCACGGCAAGGCCATACACCACACTATTAAGACCAACTGGTCGCCAAATTGGCTGTCGGGCTGACTAAAATCGGTTGGTGTATACTTAGGATAAGAGAAACCTTCGCTGAAGTGAGAAGAAACGCCATGCACGCACCGCCGTCAGTATATGTGCATCTAATAGTAGTTGGACCTAATGACGTGTATTGGGAGGTGATTGTGTGCCGTGCATACATCTGATGTGCACTGTATTACAAGGAACGGCCGTTCAGTCTCAAAAAGATACTGGTCAGGCTGAACCGCTAAACTAAGCAAGCTAGGTGGATGCCGCTGTAGTTAGCGGTCCTTCCAAGGAGCCTAACCTAATGTTTTTAAAAGACAGATATTAGTCCCACCGAGGCCTTGCACCGTAGCCTATCGTTTATAACATGTTTCGTCTGCCTGCCCAAGGCGAACTTAGTGTGGGAGTTTGGTGAAGAAGTATTTTGCGAAGAACTTCTGGAGCTCGGCACAAGACGAACGGTGCAGCCAGCTTAGGTACTGCGCAGTATGCAATGTTCTGAACAGCGAAGAGAGGTTCAACAATATTAACGATTTCAGGCCCGATAGGGTTTGGTTCGAGTATAGATTTAGTTTGAGTGATACAGTTGTTTCGGCTTTACCGGAAATGAGTTAGCGCAGTTTTTCGGCACATCGATGTGGTCAGAAGTAAGTTAGCACAGTTTTTCGGCGCCAATATGATGCAGGTTGTTAGAAAACTTCTCATTCGTGGTACGGATAAGTTATGGCGAGAAAGTAATCGTAGCGGTAGGATGGCTCACGAGTCTTTTGCACAAGACGTATTTGTTTTAGTACGAGCTACTGAAGGTAGTTTATATTTTTGCGATTACGCCTCGTGGTGAGCCTTGAGCTTAGCTCAGGCTGATTACTTTTGGTTTAGTTTTAGCCCAAGGTTGGCACGCAGAAATTAGTTTCGGTGTTGCTGTTTCGAGTGTCTTCAATCAGCACTAGGAGTTGCAATAATTCACTTTTCCAGATCCATCATCAGTCTTCGTATGACGTCATACTCAGCTCAGCGCGTGGATGATGGCATCATAATCATTACGCCACAAAGGATTCCATATAGACCGTCATCAAATCTCAACTGGTCCGACACGTTGTATGAATTGTATGTCTTTGTAATTCTTTGCTATTTAATAAACATGCTACTGAATATTTTGAAACTAATCTGACTGGGCGACCCAGTCAAATTAGTTTCAAAATATTCAACAGCTTACCTGTGCATTTCTTTTGGAAATTGATAGTCAGGGTGTTCAGAGATCGTTCGATCCCAACACGAGCGACGTGTGGGTGGAGCTTAGCTAGAGACAGGCCCGTCTTAAGAATGTATGGGGCTCCTGGGCAAAGCAGTGTACTGGGGCCCCTAATTGGCTAACCACACACCACTATATCGTCAATTCTCCAGACGATATATGTGGGTCCTACCGCGTGACGCACGTGGCCGCGTGCTTGTTACTTGAGCTTGTAATACTAATACACAGTAATAGGGTCTACCGGACCGGTACATATACTGCATCTGCATGGATATACACATTTACCGGTTTTAACATACTTACGTGCCGCGATGGGAACGGAACAAAGATGAATAATAAATATTTAAAATTAACTAATGTAACACAATTTCACGATCGAATTTCCCAATTTTCTCTACAGAGTACAGACTGCTGACTGCAGAGAGTACGTACAGCAGACTTATTAAATACTTGTCCGGTTGCCCCGTGATCACCGTCACTCACGTCACGTGCAGTGACGTGCTGCAGCCTGTATATCGTAGAAGCAAAAATGAATCAAGAGCGGCGTCTCGCCACACATTCGCTACGCATCTGGCATAGGCACTCGGACACATCTAAATCTCTTTTGACGGCAGTCACGGGCGGCGGCACTGCTAATAAACGATAATTTTTTTTTTTCAAATGGATCGGGGCCCCTAAAGTTGTTGGGCCCCTGGGCAACTGCCCACTGTGCCCATGCGGTAAGACGGCCCTGGCTAGAGATGTGTGGGGCATAGCTAAAACCGGAAAGGTCCGTTACACCGGTGTAGATGCGTGTAGATGCTTGGCGCAGTGTATGGAACTTCAAATGTACATCCGAACTTTATCTCAGTCGATTGTTTGTAACTTACCCAGGCTTTAAACTGGTACCATTTTATACTTCTGGGTGGATTGGATAGAGGCAACAAGGAGTGAAGGAGATTAACTATGTTTCCAGCGATCGTCAGTTGGCCGAACAGAGACGCGATCTCGGTGTCGCCGGTTTCACAGGCCTGCTCGTTACCGCCTGAGCCTCCTACTGATTTTTATTGGCCGATAAAGGTCCTTTTATACTTTAAGGTGTCCAAAGAAAAAAGCTCCAGCGTTCTGCCTCAGGCAATCTACACACAGCTTGTAGCAACCAGACACAACCAGGTAGTCATGTGTAATGCCGTCATAGATATTATGGGGTCTACTCTAGCGAGACCAGCACGTACATACACCGATTTTATAGCGCACGATACCTCTGTAATTTCTTATCAGATTTAATTTTAAGATACAGATTTCGATTCCTGAGGGAATGTGTGGTAATATTCGCCGGAATATGGAGCGAAATGGACCCGTATTAACCAGATGGCCAATACGGGAAATATATACATAAAAGATGCCAGGTCCGTACAGTACAATGGGCTTGTCCTATCCGGATTATCACGCATGCGCAGTATGCGATCTTACGGACTCTGGCCCTATGCGACCCGTGCTACAAATGCTGCGCGTGCTCTGGAATACAGGCAAGCCTCTGCTCTAGTTTGGAGAAGATTGCACCAATAGAACGACCGTTATTGATTTTGATTTTGAAGAATGCGTTAAAATGTCTATTTTGAAAACTGTTGCTGAAAGATGTCTCTGTTGCCGTTAGACTTAAAAATTGCTATATGTGCTAGGGACCCAGCCGGCATGCTTACCCTAATTTGGACACGATCCCTCCAGTAGAACCAGAGTAGTGGGGCGGATATGTAACAAATTTGAGGCAAGATGTTCCATTCTGGCAGAAAGCATGAAATTTGGCATATAGGTGGTTTAAGGTATGCTGAACATAATTAGATGCGGTGACCACGTGATTCTACTAAGGGAACCCATTCAAAATGGCGGATTCAAAATGGCCGCCTTCCCAGTGGAAAATCTGCATTTCTCAAGATCTAGATGGAGTAGAGGGCTGGGATTAATGTCAAATTAAGGGTTTCTTGGATCACTGGTTATGATTTTACCCATTACAATACTCTAAATAGATAAACATGCTGAAAAATATATTATTATTATTATTATTATTATTGTTGTTGTTGTTGTTGCTGTTGTTGTTGTTGTTGTTGTTGTTGTTGTCGTCGTCGTTGTTGTTGTAACATTTGTAAATTAGTAGTATTATTGCTCCGGGCGGAACATTTTAGAAACAAGTTTGCGCTACTCAAAACAATTGGTCTACACGTTTTCTCCAGTAAAAGTAATTGTATGCCAGCCCCTCGCTTCGCCAAGTATTATTTCGTTGCGGATTTCCATATAATTATTGTAGTTTCCTAAACTCACACTGACTATTTAAATATATCAGGAGAATACATAGCTGCATAGCAATCACGCACATGCGTATTGTGCTCTGCTTATAGACAGAGACAATAGCCTATTATATTCTCGCATTCAAGTCAATATGTCAAAGAAAGTGAAATTAACATCTGATCCCACAGTGGATTTAGCACATACGAACTGGTCCCTGTGTGTTATTTGCCAGCAGTCCACAACGGGGCATCTCATAGATCCATGTAGTAACACAAATCGTGACAATGTGATTATGAGTTATAGGTCATTAGCTTTGATAGGCTACAGCAACTCCATGACCTTCCGCCATACCTGGATCTATGTAGGTTGAATGATGGATCTGGAATTGCGAAGCCGCTCATAGAAAACTGTGCTAGGTGGCACACATCTTGTTGGCATCTCTGTAGCCAGACTCGGGTTGATCGCGCCGTGAAAAGAAATGGGAAATTAGAATCCAGCGAGGATCTCAGGTCACCTGTCAAATCTAGATTGAGGTCTAATTTCACTATGCCAAGTATAAATGACCCCGCTCAACCACTGTGCTTTTTCTGTGACCAACCGAAAGAGCATGGCATTCATAGAGCCGCAACAGCAAAATTTGACCAAAACATACGCAAAATGGTGACAGAACTGAGAGATACTAAACTTCTTGCTAAAATGCCAACTGGCGATATGACAGCATTGGATGCTATTTACCACACGACTTGTTTGACAAAACTATACACACGACATAGATCTCTTTCGAGAAGTGAATCTGATATTGCTGACGATATGAAACCTGACTCTGTTGCTCTTGCAGAGCTAATATCATACATGGAAGATCGTCAAGCCTCTGAGCATCCTATTGGCAGCAAATTTAAGCGTTCTTATTTAACACGATTATACACTCGCCGTCTTGAACAACTTGGTGGTGCTATGCCAAGTAGGATTAACTCTACCAGGATGAAGGAAAATATCTTGTCGAAAATGCCAAATGTGGAGTCAAACAAGAGTAACTATGAAGTGATTCTCACATTCAAGAAAGACATAGGCGATGCTCTATTACTAGCCACCAAAAATGATTCTGATAGTGACGCAATTGCGTTGATGAGGGCAGCTCAAATAGTCCGCAAAGAGATTTTTCAAATTAAGTATGATTGCAAGGGTTCACCTGATGCTGACCAGTATGACAACTTACCTCAATCACTTGTTACATTAGTTCAGATGATACTTGGCGGTACCAACATTCATAAATAAAATGAGAATTCCCAAACTATCAAGGGGGAAGTGTCATTATTGACACAGCGACGCATCTTTAATGCCATTAAAAGAGCGCGTAAAAGTAGTATGGGAACTCGCTATAATCTTGATCATGAAACAGCATTGCCACTCTACCGTGGCCTACTAGTTCATGCCAAAACGCGAAAGCGGGAGCTTGTGGATGAACTCTTCAGACATGGACTTTCAGTATCCTACGATCGCGTCATGCAGCTCTCGACTGATGTAGGAAATAAGGCTATAGACATGTTTAAAAAAGATGGGGTTGTTTGTCCGACTAACTTGCATGGTAATCTGTTCACAAGAGGGAACCTTGATAAGATAGACCATAATCCTACATCCACATCAGCACGAACTGCATCCCATGGGACAGCAATCTCATTAACACAACATTGTTCAGACACAAATACTGGGGTCATTCGAACTCTTGAGCAATTGACACCAAACGTTGTACAAAAATCCACCACCATCCATCCATTACCCGAGACGTATACAGTTGTGAATCCAGCCGCTTTCCCAAGTGATAATCCTCTGCCTTCTCGAGCTGTTGATCCTTTGATTCCCAGTGACACCATATTAATCTTAGATAAGACTCAAATTGCGTGGCTGGACAAGGTAAACGAACACTCGATCGAGGGCGATATGTCTGGGACAGATGACATATCGTGGACAGCTCACTTTGCTAGTTTGCAAGATGTCCCACCTCCGCCAGCAATTACTGGACTTTTGCCCCTCTTTCGTGACAACGCTCATAGTTTGGCAATGGTGAAACATGGTATGGATTTAATTCAGCAAGCTACACAGCATATCAATCATGGACAGGTGCCAGTCATCACTCTTGATCAGCCTTTGTATGCTATTGCAAAGAAGATACACTGGTCTTGGCCCCTTCTATTTGGTGAGGATAAGTATGAGGTGATGATGGGTGGACTTCACATTGAGATGGCGCTACTCAATGTGTTGGGAGACTGGCTAAGCAACAGTGGATGGGTGGCTGTGATGACAACAGCTAATGTAACTACAGAAGACCGAGCCGATGCCATTCAAACTGGCTCGCACACATCACGAGAGCAATGGGCACACCAGGTGGCATCCGCTACTCTCTATGAATTGCAGAAACGTGCATATGCTGCCTCAGATGACACACTGCCATTGGAAGACTGGTGTCAGCAGAAGGAAACAGACCACCCACAGTTTAAGTACTGGAATTCAGTCTTAAAATTAGAGCTGCTGTTCAGCGGCTCAGCGAAAGGCCAATTTCCCGTTGTATGTAGAGACATTGGGAAAGATTGTCCCGTGGATGTTTACCCTGGATCATGTACACTATGCACGATGGCTCAGCATCCATGTGGCTGATCTGTTGCAACTTGAGAACCGATGCCCACTTGTACATAGGAAATTTGTTGAAGGAAACTTCGTTACTCAGAAAACGGCTCACAAGTTCTCAGCCTTGGCATATGATCGAATCCACGAGCAGCAAAATGCTATTCTGAAGGGCGATGGTGGAATTATCGGAATCACAGAAAATTAAGCTGCTTTGAAACGATGGATGGTGACAGGCCCAGAAATAGGAAGGATGATCAGCGAGTACGAAGTGAAACATACACACAGAAATATCAATGGTAACTGTCACCATGAGCAGATTCCGAGTAAGCAGAAATTGTCTGCTTTAAACACAATTTGTCTTATTGATGCAATCGAGGAAATGGGAAACCCATTTTTAGATGAAAGTTTTGACTTAGTGACTCTAGATACCAAAGTCATTATGTCCGAGTCTGTAGTGAATGCGATCCGAACAGCAGAAGAACTAGGCATCAGACAGTACCACGCATTCGTCGCAGATCATCAAAATCGGTATATGACCCAATCCAAAAGAACAATTTGGCTTTGTTCAAATCAAAACAGAGGAAGAGTACCAGAACCAACAAGAAGCTTGTTGCAATGAAAAGAGATGTACAGTTATTCTCTAGACTGTACATTTCCTGCCAATCCAGAGACGGAGACCTTGATTCATTCTTTGAGCATGAGAATCATCCATGGCCCCCATCACTTGCCGAGAGAAACGCAATTGTAGAATGTTGCTCCACGCCTTCCATGCATATCACCAAGGTTATCGAACAATAATGATTCATGCTACAGATACAGACGTCGTAGTCCTAGCCATACGGACAGCAAACTTTCTTCATGGGTGTGATCTCTGGGTCGCATTTGCCCATGGGAAGACCTTCCGCTATGCATAAGCTCATGGCATTGCAACAGTTTTGGGTGCAGAAGCGTCACAAGGACGGCTATTTATGCATGCTTTCTCTGGGTGTGACACTGTGTCTGCATTTTGTGGGATTGGCAAGAAGACAGCATGGGAAGTTTGGAGGACTTCAGATATATTCAAGTCACTATTTAGGAGACTGTCTGATGCCCCGGCGTCTCTGTGTGACAATAATATGGAAACGCTGGAGAGGTTTGTCGTACTACTGTACAAACGCACATCACCATTGTCAAAGGTAAATAAGGCACGAAAACGGCTTTTCGCTTTTGGCAACAGGCGGCTAGAAAGCATTCCTCCGACCAGTGCATCTCTGCTGCAACACACCAAACGTGCTGTGTTCCAGGTAGGTCATCTTTGGGGCCAATCACTCTACGCAAATGCAAAAACGCCATCAGCAGCTGACTGGGGTTGGGTCAGAGATGGAGACACTTGGACACCGCAATGGAGTTTGCTTACAGACGGTACTTACTAAGGCATGCCGGGAACTCGTGAAATGTGCTTGCAAAAGTAATTGCACTGGCAGATGCAAATGCTATAAATCCAACTTACCTTGTACACAGTTGTGCTCATGCGGTGCACAGTGCATGTGATGTCTGTGAATCATGATTCAACAATCAACAGCATCATGTATAGCCTTGCATATTCTAATAGGATAATTGAACGCATCTATAACGACCATTACTTGGTTCGATATTAAGAAATCAAGTAATTTAAACTATTTCTAGATGCTAGATTGCTTTTGTTCTCAAGAGATGGATCTTTTAGATAACACATCTTAAAGAGCCGCCGTCTTTTAACATCAAACACAAGTGGTCGCTAGGGAAGGATTGATATTTACATATTTAGAGTATTGTAGTGTGTAGGATTATAACGATTGGCCCATGAAACCCCTAATTTGACATTAATCCCATCTCTCTACTCCGTCTAGAGTTTGAGTAATGCGAATTTTCCGCTGGGGAAGGCGGCCAATTTGATTCCGCCATTTTGAATGGTTCCCTTGGTAGAATCACGTGGCACCGCATCTAATTATGATCAGGCTACCTTAAACCACCTACATGCCAAATTTCATGCTTTCTGCCAGAATGGAATATCTTTTTCACAATGACAGCAACAACATTCAATCAGCCTATTGCCAAAATAATTAGAAAGTAATGCGGTTACTACCCGCTACATATTTCATAGTAATTTGAATGAACATTGTTTCTGCAACAGCTTTCAGGCTATATTCTAAAATAATCATTGTAAGTTTCAGTCAACACTCGCTAGTGATTTGAAGAGGAATTTGCCTGTAAGTTGTTTCTGACTGCGACCACGGGCCAACAGAAGAGAAGCACTTACTATGCTGATAGCATGTAGAATTAATCCGGTTAGGTCATAGAAATTTGTTTTGTTTTACAAGCCATCCTAATTTATTTTTTCCATATTTAGAAGAAATGTAATGCGGAAATTGTAAGGCATTATTTTCAACATTCTCTTCATCTAGCAATTTTTCGCAGCCGAATACTTATCAATCGTAATTCACCTTTCCAGAGTATCCATCCATCATTAGACCTAGTATGACGTCATAATCAGCTCGGAGCGTGTATAATGACGTCACACTCATTACGTCACAAAGGGTTCCATATAGACCGTCACAAAATCTCAAATCGTCTGACACGTTGTATGAATTGTATGTTTTTGTAATTCTTTGCTATTTAATAAACATGCTGTTGACTATTTTAAAACGAATTTAATTGGGCGCTGTTGCTGCCTTAGGCAGCAACAGCACCCAGTCAAATTAGTTTCAAAATATTCAACAGCTCACCTGTGTAGATTTTGGAAATTGATAGTCAGGGTGTTCAGAGATCGATCGATCCCAGCACGAGCGAGGTGTGGGTGGAGCTTAGCTAGAGATGGGAGGGGTGTAGCTAAAATTGGAAAGGTCCATTCCAGAGAATTCTCTGTAACGCGGTGTTCTCTGTAGCTGCATTAACGTTGTAATGGGCAAGCTGCTCAACATGGCTTTGCATTGGCCATGACAAAAGTCGATTTGACTGGCCAAGAGTAGCCTATTCTTGATAATTTACCACTGGAATGGCTGGCTGCCTCGCTCAGCCATTAGAGTAGTAAATTTTCAAAAATAGTCCTCTCTTGTCAGTGGTCACTCACTGAGAAAACGTTTTGGATTTTCCCTATCAATCTTGACAATTAACACGATGATAGGCTTAATTCCCGCAATAGCTTAACACTTTTAAGCTTGAAATTTTGCATTATTTACATTTTTTCCCTATCTCCGAACATTTATTTTGGGTGGGAATTTTCGTAAAATGAAACATTAAATTGGTCTGGCCGTAGCTTGATTCTAGTAGGAATCAGCTCTCGGCGGGTTTCCTCTAGCTGACTTACAATACATATGAATATAACATTTGTCTCTGTACGGACGGTTAACTTCTCTAAAGGGGGTTCAGAAAGTATGCATACTATAAGCATCTTTCGGGTGCGTGGTGAATATAAGGCATTCAAGGTGCACACGCACACACACACACACACACACACACACACACACACACACACACACACACACACACACACACACACACACGAAATGAAAAATGATCGAATGACTGCAAGAGCGACAAATTGGATGACTCCATGACTGACGGACTGCATGAGTGACAGATCGGATGACTGCATGATTGATTGGCTGATGGACAGGCTGACAGACCACACCACCCACCCACAGACTGAGCAACCCGCTAACTGAGCAACTCAGCAATCAACTGACCGCCCGCACGCCCGCCAGACCGACTGCATGAGTGACAGATCGGATGATAGCATGAGTGAAAGATCGGATGACTGCATGAGTGAGGGGTCCGATGACTGCATGAGTGACAGACTGACGGACTGCATGAGTGACAGATCGGATGACGGCATGCGGAATAGAGATTGACAGTCTTGACTGCATACAGTGACAGATTGGATGACTGCATGAGTGACAGACGGAGGGACTGCATGAATAACATATCAGAGGACTGCATGAGTGACAGACTGATGGACCGCATCAATAACAGGCTGATGTACTGCATGTGTGACATATCGGATGATTGCATGAGTGATAAATAGCATGACTGCATGAGTGATAAACTGACAGCCTGCATGAGTGACAGATCGGATGACTGCATTAGTGACAGATCAGATGACTGCATGCGTGACAGATCGGATGACTGCATCAGTGACAGACTGGTGGAACGACCGACCACATGAGTGACAGATAGGATGACTGCATAAATGATAGACTGATGGACAGACTGACAGACCAAACTACCCTTCGGCTGATCGGCCGACCGATTGCTTGAGCGACGAACCAACCGAACGCAGGAGTGACAGATCAGCTAACTGCATGGGTGATGGACTGACTGACCACATGAGCGACAGACCTATCGACTATATGGGTGACCAACTGCATGACTGACAATGTGGATGACTGTATGAGTGGCGGACTGCATGAGTGACAGATCGGAGGACTGCATAAGTGACAGACTGGTAGACATTATCGCAGACCAAACCACCCATCCACCATCTGACAAATCCACTGGCCGACCGAATGAGCGACCAACCGGCCGCCCGACCAACTGCATGAGTGACTGATCGGATCACTGCATGGGTGACAGATCAGAGGACTGCACGAGTGACAGACTGGCGGAATGCATGAGTGATATATCGCATGCCTGCTTGAGTGGCAGACAGGATGACTGCATGCGTGATAGACTACCAGATAGACCGACAAACCGAAAGACAGACTGCATGAGTGACAGATCGGATGACAAACTGCATGAGTGACGGACTGACAGGCTGCATGAGTAACAACTCGGACTGCTGTATGACTGACTGACTGATTGACTGACTGACGGATAGGTCGGCCGACCGACCAACCGACTGACTGGTCGACCAACGGCATGAATAACAGATCAGATGACCGACTGCATGAGTGACATATTCGATGACTGCATGCATGATGGATTGATGGACAGGCCGACCAGCCGATCGATGAGCGACGAAAAGACTGACCGACTTACTGCACGACTGACAGAGCAGATGACTGCATCAGTGACAGTGAGTGACGGGCATCTTGAGGGACCAAACTAGCCCCCCCCCCACCCACCCCTGGAGTGGTCAACCCACTGAACAACCGATCGACTGCATGAGTGACAGATCAGATGAGTGATGGACTTCTCGACCGACTAAATGACAAACCTACAGACTACCCGCCCGACCAACCACATGGGTGACCGACTGCATGAGTGCCAGATTGGGAACTGCATGATTGACAGATCAAATGGACAGTATGAGGGACATATCGGATAACTGCATGAGTGAAAGATAGGACGATTGCATGAGTGACAGACTGGTGAACTACATGAGTGACAGACTGACGGACTGCATGAGTGACAGATCAGATGACGGCATGTGGAATAGAGAATGACAGTCTAGACCGCATGGGTGAACGATCAGATGAGTGCATGAGTGACAGGTCAGATGACTGCATGAATGGTGGACAGACAGACAGGCTGACAGACCGAACCACGCACCCACCGAGTGACCAACACACTGACCAAATGACTGCGTGGATGGCTGACTTAGCTACGAATGAAGCTGTAAGACTCGTGTATGCCTATCCTACACGCAATACGTGAATAGACGACCTGTATTCTACATTTTCTATGCCCAATGAATAGAATAGGGCTATGGAACTGGCGTAGGTGTGTACAATATCACGTAAAATTGCTGAAATCACTTGGACTTAAAAACAATCCGCCAGCGTATTACAATTGTACAATAATAACAAGAACGGACCAATATGGCGAATTGGCACAGGGGCGAACGCCCCTTGATGGGATTGTTTTCGGCTTCCAATCGCGTAAATATTGTTGCATTTTCTTATTCTAGCGCACAAATATCTTCATATGATTCAATATCACGCTGTCACCAAGAAGCTGGTGCACGAGAACACGCTAAAACACGCGAGTAGGAGAAGAAGAATATGTAGCGTAACATTCACAAACTCGTCGCTGTCACGAGAGATTTGTTTACGGGTTGTGACCTACTTGCGACTGGGGAAGCCCTTCTCCTTATCGAATGGCTGTTCCACCATTTCACGAGGCCCAACCTACACATTTTAAATAAAACTCGTCCACGTTGCATAGTTTTTATGCACAATTCAATTTCAATGACAGGGCGCTCAACATGGAAAATCATTTCATATTCCATTAGATTGCATGAAAATACGCTAAATACGCCTGGAATATTGTTATAAGTTATTTTTCAGTTAAGATTACTTAGTGTGACCTAGTACCTTTAATAGACATTTCTGAAAATACAACCAATCAGATGTATCTGATTAGAAGGCTAAATTTGTGACAGGTGAGCTAAACTGATGCAATACAAGTATTTTGTACACATTTTTATTACACATAATTGTAGCAAAATATATACATTTACATTTGTGATTTTATAATTATCATCCATTTTCAACATTGAATTATTCAATCTGAGGATTTCGAATGGCCAAAAAGTTGGTCAGCTCCTCTGAGTAGTGGGATATACATGTTCGACAAGAAAAAAGATTTTGCACACGGTCGGCTGCTAGCCATCCTATTGTGGCAAACGGTATAAATAAAATACATTTACGGTTGTAAAATTAATTTTAAAAAACAATACTCAAAATAGCTGGGATTATATCAGTCGTCAAACAGGTAGTTTGTTCAATAATGTTACCAGTTTTCGAGAGTTTCTAGAATCTTGGGGTGGAGTTCATAAAGTTTAGAAATTTGCTAACTTCTGAGAGAATTCTAACCGGATTTCACAAAACATTTGTTTAGGATTCTTCAAAGAAGATTTCTTAGAACTACAAGAAATTTAGATGGCTTAGAAAAGTTAGCCAAGGCATCAATTAAATTACAACTGTAATCAATATACATGTAAAATGAAGTGCTTTCTTCATGAAACTGGTATTTAAAGTTCTAAATCGCCTCATAGATTTGACGGTTAATGCTGCCAACTCTACACAAGTATGTGAGAAAGCTACAGCGAAAGGAATCTTTATCTGTCCATTCTAACCATCATCGAATGTTGGGTTGACCAACAGACAACAATGTGTCAACAACGCCGGTCAAAAGGACGATAATATAATATAAATTGGCTTTGCTTTATAAAGGCCATATACCAAGTCCATTATTCGTTGTGGGGCACACGCTTGTAGTTTTATTTATCTACCATATCCATGCTATGGGCCTATACAGAAAATAATTTTTACCTCTAATATGGAGAGGGAAAACAGCGGAGAGCGAAGGTCATTTTAAATATGTTCTCTTTCTAAATATTAGAAATATAGTAAATTTAAGTTGAAAATTAGAATGAATAAATTCAAATAGATGTTAGTTGAATTACCTCCCTTGAAAAGTAGTAAGGCTGTTTATATCATGAGATGGTAGTCTCTGGTCATATATCTGTTGTCAATTTTTGACGATTTAAAATGCGACCTACATTCGCAAAGACATTTATGGCATGAACAAATATCTGCTCAGTTAAGAAAATTTCTAGCCTAAGCAAATATGCTTTGTGAAATATGTTGCTTAACCCTCGAATTTGTTCAAGAGAATGCCAATTTGTTCATAGAAAATGTCCATTTGCAGACAAGAGATGATTTTTGAAATTTTATCACTGGAATCGGTTCCAGTCGGACTGGCTCGGTTATAGAGCCAGTCATTCCAGTTCCCTAATTAGAACTAGAAGTGCCACCAATCAGATGCTCGCTATACCAAGGCTCCAATCCGAAGCACTTAAAACCAGTCTGGCATACTCGAGCGTACAAATCTGGAATAATCTACCGCTGAAAACTTGGCAAGCCAAAACCTACAATTAATTCAAATCCCAATGTACTGATCATTTCAGATAGAAAAAACAATTAAACCACTACAATCATGTTACCCTCTAAAATAAGGCCAACTACTACTACTACTACTACTACTACTACTACTACTACTACTACTACTACTACTACTACTACTACTACTACTACTACTACTAATAATAATAATAAATTTGAAAATTTTCAAAAATAGACAAGATTCTCTTGGTCTGCAAATTTACATTTCTCAAGACCATTGTAGAAGCTGGCGGATATGAGTGACAAATAATGGTTAGCAAATTCTCAGGGTAGAGCTGAGCGATATTTGACATGTTCGACTGCCAGTTTATCAGATGTTCGCATGTCATGTGTATCCCAAATGCTGTACGAGGACCATTGTCAAGTGTGGCATCAGGTGTGCGACAAGAAATAGAAAATGGTTTGTTTTTATGTGAACATTCAACAAGTAATATACCATCAAAGGCTAACCAACTACAACCCAACCATGGCAAGCATCTTTGTAGCACGGATCGACCGGTCGGGTACGAGCCGTACCAGCTAAGCTGGGTACGCGCCGCTCATCCTGGGTTCGTTCCTATAAGCACGCCCTCATGGGTAGAGCCATAAGCATGTATAGGCCTATACGGGAGGAATTTCGTCGTAAAAACGACTAAGTTCGTTAAGACGCATAGCACGCATGCACGCGCTAGTCGCAGTATTAACAGAGCACGTGTAGCACGTCTAAGAGCAAGTAGCGCTTTTAGTGTGCCGAGTGGGCACGTCTTAATTCTTCATAATTGTTTGTTCCGTCGAATATGATATCGATCAAGACAAGCTTTCGATGGGCTTTTTAAATCCACAAACCGTTTTAAAATCGGTTCAGAAATGACTGAGTTATCACTATTTTCCCACTTCAAATTATGCTCAGAATATAGATAGATAATCAGTGATTTGTGTACACGTGATCTCCTACGTCATAGTACGCATCTATATATATATATATATATATATATATATATATATATATATATATATATATATATATATATATATATATATATATATATCGTAATATTTAGATAATTGTGTGCACGTCACGGATTTCTAGCGCGGTGATTGGCTGGTTCAGCAAATTCGGATTGGTTGAAGCAGCCAGTTCTGACGTTCCCAAGAGTATAAAAAGGAATGATTTCAGGAGCATCGTCAGCTGGGGGCAGAACAGTCGGGAGCTGCACAAGAACGGGAACCTGATGAACCAACTTTTAAACGTGGACTCACCGGAGGTGCCACACAGACTCGCAGGTCTGCAGAGGTACCCCTGCAAAGGAGGCTCCCGCATACGAGACCACTAATTAACTTAATATAAGTTATTATACCACTAGGCTGAAAAGGAAAAGGAAAAGAAACTCCTGAGAGGCGAGAGGCTTTGTGCCTCATGCAGGCATTACTTCTGATGCTGCATTTCTGGGTGAGAAGTAGTAGCCTCATGCGGGCGGCCATCACTGGATCCTTGTGAGAGGTAAGTGCCTCGCGCAGGCCCCTGTCACAGGAAAATGCTCCAAAAAGGGCCACTCTTTTATTCAACTAAAGGTGCTGCAAAGAAAGAACCATCCTAGTGAAAATATACCTAAAGTGTAGCGTGCTGTTTTACATGAAGACAGGATGAGCGATTCCCGAAGGATTCCCAAGTCACCGTCTTATGTAGTTCCAAGATACTGTATTAGTAGGTGCCACTTTTATTTTGCGGACCTTCCTCTATGCCTAACCTACCAATTATGTTTTAAAAACAAGAACTAGTTTAGGCCGCAAGTGGCGTGCACCTTATCTGTCTTTAGATACGGCTATCAGTGGGTGCAGACAGCCCAAGGCATCGACCTCAATGGATGGTGAGCGTACATGTTACTTTGCCAGACATCCAAGCATGATGAGAATCTGGATGCATAAAACATCACAGGACAATAGCTACCTTTTAACACAAGAAGATTTATATAACTGACCTGCCATTATGGTGGGGATTAATGAGACGAATATCCACCGCAAATGTCCTTCTCATAAGGGTGTGGCAGATTCTAACATGTAACACTGCGAGGCTGTGTGGTACCTCCGGTGACTCCGTGTTTAAAAGTTCATCACGCTGTCTCTATGTTACATATTATTGAATGCTCATTGTTATCTTACAAACTTTGCGGTTTGTTTTAAGACATATTTTAATTACTTTTCTTAATTAGATTTGGTCACCACCATAATCTTTGTAAGTCCATAGATCTCAAATTGCTATTGACAGGCATACTGGTGACACAAATTCGTGGGCTGACACCATTCAGTTTAATGTCAGCAGCGATGGTCACACGGCCCCACCGGAACAATTGAGTTCCACCGGCCTTAGGAGCCGGTCTTTGTTTCCCGCAGGTCAGCATCGTACGGGATCCGTAACCCCGAGACCGGGAACTAGCCACCGTCATCATTCATCATGCACATGTGGCACGGCGAATCAGCGACATGCACCGGAACGGCCCGATGCTACCCGGCGAGCTACAATATAGTTTGTACTAAAAGGCAGGTCGAGGCATATATGACAGACCACTACTGGTCTCCTATTTTAATGGTATTTTTTCATGGGTAAATTAGCGCATAATCCAAATCACTTTGCCCATTAATTTATACATCATATATATATTTAATGACTTAGCCAAATTAAATTAATGACTTTTAAGCCATTAAAATACCATCAACGTCTAATACAGTCTTAAGGGGACCCTAAAATGTGTATAAATTACATCATTTTAAGGCCACATAATCACAGAGCTGTCCAAGTAGAGTGAGTATATGCCTGAATGAGCTTTTGCTGAATGCAATATTTAGCCAAGCTAATGTGTGTACGTGTCTGTTTGCTCAATGCATTTCAAACACATGCAAAAATATTCAGTTGAATGTACATGCTATTTGTTAATCATACTTTCTTGTCGAGAAACGGTATTACTAAATAGTAATAGAGTTATAAATTATTAGTTCATGTGATAAATCCATGCAATATGATAGTTATTTTGGCTTGCTAGGTTTATCCCTTGTGTTGTGTGTGCACCAATGTACTTGCTAGGCTTTTCAATGGCACTCTGATTGGTTAATCGACTTACTAGGTGTATCCATTGTGATGTGTATTGAACGCTTTACCTACCAGGTACTTCCAAGGCAATTATGGAGAACTGGATTGGTATTTTAAGCAATCTATTGGTAAATAGATAGACCGTAATCTAGTAAGTAACATAGACACTTTAGTTCAATATTTTTTCCAATAATGTGACTTCCTAGGTTTTTCCTTATTCTGTTTATGGAGAAAGGGCTCATGGGTGACGTGTCGAAGGTCTGCAAGCACTATGCCAAGGCAAACACAGCATAATCCGCTGAGTGTGATCCTCAGCTGGCGACAAGCCACATTGTGTATCTGGATGCCACCAATCTCTATCGCTAAGCGATGAACCAACACCCACCGACTGGGGTGGATGGGTGAATGGGTGGAGAATGATACCGACGCAGAGCTTCAGCAGCACCATGGCGATGCTGATAAGAGTTACATTTTGGAGGTGGACCATGAGTACCCACAAGAGCTCCATAACACACGAACAACACGTGCCGCAAGCGTCATGATGGATGAAGGTGGACGAGAAGTGTCTCTCAGCGTATCAGACCGCAGGGAATGTTTCCACCATTTGCTGCTGGCCAGAAAAAACTGGTACCTAAACTTCGGAGCAAGGCTGGCTATGTGCTACACTACCGTACATCAGGCTCTACCTAAGTCTGGCAATGTGGTTTAAAATGTTACACAAGGGTCTACGCATTGATCAGTCACTGTGGATGATGCCCTGCATCAAACTCAGCACAGAGCCCGGAAAACAGGCCACAAGCGGCTTCGAGGATGGCCTCTACAATCTAATGAACACTACTGTCTTCAGCTAGATGATGTAAAACCTGCACAAATATGTGGCCGTCAAGCTGGTCCGGTCATCCGAGAAAAAGGTTGAGGTACCAAATAGCCATTCCCAGCTACGCCTGAACGAAGGTATTTGATGATGACCTGGCCGCTATGCATATGCACAAGACCAGCCTGGTACGGAACCAGCGGGTTTATGTGGTTATGTCCATCCTTGATCTCTCGCAGCACCTCATCTATGACCTCTACTACAACCAGCTCAATACACGATATGGCAACACGGTCGACCTACTGTACACAGATACAGACATCCTCCTGACGATTGTCCAGACTGAGGATATTGATGAGGAGTGACCTCTATGTCACAGGCAACTACCAGGTAGGGCTGTACGATTATGAAAATAAATAACCGATTATTTTATCTGGAAAATAATCGATTAAATCGGATAATCGAGTCTTTAATCTTGGAAATTTGGTAGTAGCAACTGCGCAGTGAGGGAGGGTGAGAAAGACAGGAGAGCTTTCTATTAATTACGTTGATAATTAAAATTTAATAAATAAATGCATAAATACATAAATACATAAATAAATAAATAGTTATATACATAAATAAATAAATATATAAACAAATAAAAATACATTTTCTAGAAAGAAAAAAAATACGCAATTTCGTAAATTGGTTGCTTGTTTGGTTTAAATAACTTCAACTAAGTGGGCCTTTGAAGTGACGCTCAATATAATTGAATGAATGAATGCATCTTTTATTCACATTAAGCCACCGGCCCTTGCGTGAAGACAGTGACAATAATACTAATATGTATGACGGGTGACTATATAATACATTATAATCTGCATATCATATTCATGAATTATGATAACTTATGTGACCATAGCACATAGTTAAACATACTTATGTGTCCTATCTCACCGACTCTTATCTGCACACGCACGCACGCACACACACACACGTGCGCGCACGGACCGGCCCACACAACCCGTTCGCACACACACATATCCAATATCCAATAATTCTCTGCTCCAGTATATATATATATATATATATATATATATATATATATATATATATATATATATATATATATATATATATATATGTAGTACAGTTCAGAAGCAGATTTACCACGTCTCCAAACAAAACAGAAACGTACTGCTGAGCATCCTGAATATACTTGGACTGGAAGACATTGGCGCCATAGACAGCGGCGTCCTCCAGCCCTAAAAACAGAAAACACTCAACTGTGTTCTATTATATTTTGGAGACATTCCACGTCACCTCCGAGCTGTACGGCATGTACTGCTATTTACATGTATTTAGACACCATGTCCTTACATACATCAATTTATATATTATGAACCTCAGCATGTTGCGCATTTTGAAACCAGTCCGGTAAACCGGATGTTGCTACCTATGGCATCAACAGCCGCCAGTCGAACTATCCCGGAAATACCGAACATAATATATAATATTAAAGCAGCATCATAACAGTTTAAAAAGAAATTGACATAATAATGTTACATAACATATGCATACGTGAATTTTTCAAAGAATATCAGTGACTGTCATTTTCAATTATTTCGTGTGTTAGAATCTATTTATATACTCTGAACCTTATTTAGCGTAGTACACGTTTCAGGGTAAGTGTACGGAGAACAACTGTTGCGTAATTTGAAACCAAATCAACCAGCGGCTGTTGCTACTTATGGCATCAACAGCCGCCAGTCGAACTATCCCCGAAATACGCACAGAATATATAATATTAAAGCATCATCAAAACAGTTTGAACGAAATTAATATAATAATGTTACATATTACGCGTATACATAAATCAATAAGTTACATACATTTCCAAGTATCACACATGGTAGGATCGATTTATATACATTGAACCAAGGCAACTGTACAGAGAAAAGCTTTTGCGTATTTTGAAACCAGTTCGACCAGCTACTGTTGCTATCTATGGCATCAACGACCGCCAGTCGAACTAGCCCCAAAATGCCCACAGAATACTGTGTATAATATTAGAGCATCATCATAACGGTTTGAGCAGAAATTAACATAATACTATTACATAATACAAATATACATAAATTAACAAGAATATCAGATGCTATCGATTCCATTCCACCCTTCCAAAGTATCCATCCATCCATCATCTGACCTAGTATGACGTCATAATCAGCTCAGCGCGTGTATGATGTCGTCACAATCATTACGTCACAAAGGCTTCCATGTAGACAGACCGTCATCAACTATCGTTGTCAAAAACCAATTTGACTGGGCGCTGTTAAAATATTCAACAGCTTACCCGTGTAGTTTTTTTTGGAGGTTGATAGTCAGGGTGTTCAGAGATCGATCGATCCGAACAGGAGCGAGGTGTGGGTGGAGCTTAGCTAGCGATGGGCGGGGAAAAGTTAAATCGGAACGGGCCATTATTGCACATGTTAGGGTCTAACAAGCGATACTAACCAGGCATCTACTCGTTCCCACTAGACAATGCTTTAAGAAATCGGCGCGTATGCCCAGATTTAAAGACAGTAAAAAGCTGAATATTTTGAAAATCATTTGACTGCGGGATGTTGCTGCCTTAGACCACAGCAGCTTTAAGTCAAATTAGTTTCAAAACAATCGGCAGAATTTATGAAAATTTTTATCGAAAATTTGTGAATTTGCTACGAAAAACAGTACGTCAAGTTTGTGCAAATTTTCGCGAATTGGCATATTATTTCTGTTTTTATTATGATATAGATTTTTCCCATAGTGCCTATCTACGATGTTCCTCTGTTTTTTTAGCATTAGACAATTCGACTATTTTGAAAATCATTTTGACTAGATATTGTTGCTTTAAGTTAAACTAGTTGCAAAACAATCGACAGAATTTGTGAAAATGCGCATCGAAACCTTGTGAATTTAGTATGAAAAACAGTAATTCAATCTTTGCATTTTTTCGAAAATGGCCACCAACACAAGCCTATAATCTTCAGAGGCGGATATTGTTCCATAACCAGTAGCAATCAAATGTTTCGGATCGCCAGCGTATCAAGCAATTACTTATATAAACATTCGCGTGAATGGACTATAACTTGGGAGGATTGGACTTGAATGTTTGAAATAGATGTTTATACAACTACCGTGCCAGAATAATTAAGCCAACGACGCATTAGATGTATTGCAAAACTAAATACTAAAATATGGCTTATAAAAATAAATTATCGAATTCTACTCAATGAAATCGATTTTTTCGATTTCTCGATTATTTTATTTTACACTCGATTATATAAAATTAATCGACAATCGGTTACATATTGATTAACCGAACAGGCCTACTACCAGCTAGAACGCACGCTACACAGCACCGCCAACAATAAGGTCTTGGGCAAGATGGCTGAAAGTGCTGTTGAGCAGCTACTTTGGTCTGAGGGCTTCTCCAAGGATTAGACGTACTTAGTAGACATCGATGCCATCCCAGCTCAGAGTTGGGTAATGCTCTGCGCTATTACAACCTGGAAAGTGGCTGTGCTCTGAACAACTCATCCCTTCACTGTGTATGCTGGCGGGATGTATAGGGGTACTAGAGCATGCCAAGCAAGTTCAGGCGATCTCGCTGACATCCGCAACAACACCGGCTCTGAGTTCTCTCCAGCGGGAGGATAGTAAACAGACAGACTGCAGATGAAGGGAGGTAACTCATTCATGGATGGTTTATGGTAAGAGTGTTCAGGGTAACACACTTATCACTACACTAAATTAAATGTTCCAACTTATACTAAGTCAGGAAATAATATATTAGCAATATATCTATTTGGCTTTTCTGGCCACTCAGGACTTCAATATTATATATATTGAACACCCAGCTCGCTCTAACACAGAGGAAGAAACTGATAAATACTGGACTCTTAGAGAATTAGTTAGAATTATGCAATTTGAGACAAAATGGTTGATGGGGCATACACGCATATCTTGCTGATCAGCAGAAAATAATCTCAGCCACACTCAAATAAAATAGAAAACATGTTGAAATGTCCTAATTTCTGTAAGATGAATATCATAATTTGCGCGATAATTTAAAATAACCTCAACTTTCGACCAGTAATAGCATTTAAGAAATATTGTAATACACGTGACATCTTGATAGATTTGAAATTAACTGATCCAAAATCATCACAATGATCTTAAAGTTGTCCAACATTGTAAAGTCATACCGCGTCTATCAAGGACAAATAACACATCTCAGACAATAAAATACATATTTTAGTTGTTTGAAAACTCTGAGCCAGCACGTTAACTGTATTACTACCTACTATCACGCTCTATTATATAAAACAAGCAACACACTCATTCACGAAAAACCTAACTAGAATCTCACCTTATCGTATGTTAGCCATTAATGTCTTCGAATTTGCTACGTATACTCGATCCCTGATACTTTAGCTTTTGTATCGTCCCGACAACGAATGATATTCAGGCTTTAGTAGATAAATGTTCGTACTCTACAGCCTATGATGGCTGTCATGATTTAACTTTAACCAATAAAAAAACCTATCGGGTCTGCCTCGCTCAGTCATATAGGTACCATTTATAGTTTCGCAATGTCGTATAAAAAGCATTCGTACAGGTAAGCTGTGGAGACGATTGGCCATGGTGCTTCATGGATAGACTTTATTGTAAAGTTTGTCAAAGTATCAATTTACATGATTAATAGAATCTCAAACTCGGTCGCATTTCATATCGCTATTATCAAGCTAGTCAGAAATGATCACATTGCACTCGCCACAGCCAGATAATGTGATAATTAGCCAATCTGTTGATAATACTGGTATGAAATGCGACACCATTCTAGATCTACTATATATTAAATTCCAAATGGTGTTACCAATATCAATATCAAGAGGTTGACGAACAGGGGAATCAGCACACCCCTGGCATCAACCGTTTCCCATGGATGTTCCCCTTTATTCAGCATCCCCTAAAACACTTACTATCATAAACTCAAAAATAATTAACCATTTTGCCCTGTAGGTGGGGCTTAGAATACACCTTCTGTATCCTCTGCGTGTCGTAAGAGGCGACTAAAGGAGGTGAGGTAACCCTGACAGAAACCTCGAGTGCTGAAGACGGAGGTTCCAGGCCGCACGGCGCACTCTAACAAACCATGGATCCACGCACTTAACGCATATGATCATGTCGATAGTCACTTACAGGACTGGTGGTATGATCAGCGAACGAAAAGAAGAAGATTAACCATTTGAACGCAAATAAGAAAACACCAATCTTTACCATTTTGTAAGTAATTTGTTTAATATTTATTAACTCATTTTACTAGAAGAAACATGTTCTTGTCATATTAGCTTCAACATATTCAACGGCTTAACTGTAAAGCGAACCTTGACAGTTGGGCTTGTGGGAATGCAGAGTCCAGCGGGATAAGGTTAACAAAAACGTGTGAATTATATGTGTTGTATTTGTATATGATATATTACTGTATTACTTAGCATTTCTAAGTTCTGTGTCTGCCGGTCAGCTAAATTACTGTCGCATCCTGGTGAAATTTCTTGCGATGCTGCAATATATGCTTAATATGTTTGAGTATCTATGTAATGTTCGAACTGCAAATGATCTATTGCACAATATGTACTGGTTCAGCTTGTGCGTATTTGTTGCAACGATCGGCTGTGTTCATTGATTAGTTTGATTTACCGCTGTTCAATCTACTGCCAATATTTTAAAATACGTTTGCGAGAACTTGTTTCGAGAACTTGTTTCGTTCAACGTGTGGAATAATATGACCATTCTCGGTAGAGATATATTATCATACTCGTTTCTCTTAATCGTAAAATTTATTATTTAAAAAGGACATGTAGTGTGCTTTGATTGAATTATGATATACTAGAAATTAGTTTGAAATACTTTATATTTCTCAGCATCATTATATCCTGGCTGTGGCAATGGAAATGTGAAGATGCTCTGTATATGATTAACTAGTGATTTTGCATTTTACTGTTCTTAATAATGCAGGCTGGTGACGGTTACGTGTGTACTATTTAGTTCTAAATATGATTACAGGTTCCAGGTACGCCAAAAGAGATAGAATGAAACACGCTCGAGTTCGAATACGGGTACGTGTTCATACGGTCATATAATATACATACATTATATGTTATTTATCAAACTACTGCATTTGTAATCTATTGCTCGATTTTACTTAATTCAATATACCTAATAACTTTCATCAGCACATTGTTTAAATTTGCTCGTCATATGATGGTGAGGCTGGCTAATTTTTTAGTCTAGTGGTGGGACCCGTTCATGGGATATGCATATAACGCATTTAATATTCATATAGTGGCGGCAACACATCATTGGAGAATGATCTGGTGGTGGGACTAGCCCATGGGAGATTCACCTGGATGTTAGGTGGGGTGGGGTGTGCGATTATTTAATTCCAACCTTATTTGAACCCGTTTGTCCATGTATTCCTCTTACGATCATGTGTAAGCATAAGTAAACACTCATAAATCCCGAATATGCTGTGGATATCAGAATCTTGACACGTTTTTGCTATTTCAGGGGAGATAGCTCATGAAATTATAGACAGATTCAGGTTTTAGGGAAAGCCACGATGACGTTTATTGCCGAGATGTGTGCTACTAAATTTGAAGCGAATTCTTTCAGATTTCCACATTTATCCTTCGGAAACTAGATTTTTGACCCACTATTCCACGGGAGCTAACTCATGCAAACATAGGTATTTACTGCCACCCAGAAACACAGGTATTTAAGTCTTTTACTTTTTGTATTTTTGGTAATTTGCCACTGGAATGACTGCCCCATTATCCGGGCCAGTCATGACAGTGGTAAATTTAAACTTAATAATAAATGAATTTGAATTTGAAAAAAAAAGAAATCTGAGAAAGCTAAAATTTACTTGATAAAATTTAAAGGTTGATTGGTGGTATTTGGTGTGCGTGCGTGCGTGCGTGCGTGCGTGCGTGCGTGCGCGCGTACGTGCGTCCTCAATGATGAGTGCTCAAACATGTTCTACAAGAAATTCAAAATGTTAGTATATGTTTGTTTGATTTTCTGTGGGTGAGGAGGGGTGGGGCGAGTCAACGACATAAGATGTCAACCGTTAACCGAGCGAGTGGGAAATTTTCAAAAAATAGTTTTTCTCTTGACCATCTCAAGAGCAAGGTAGAAGTCTGGTTGGTGAAGTCAGCGTTAAAACATATCTGAATTGTGTCTTAGCATTACTGGATTGCCGAAGCACCTTGCTCCAGGGGATCACTTGCGCTCCTAATGTGGTGATCCTTACTTATATGCAAATGTTCAATATTATTTCACATTGAAATTTGTGTATTAACATGTTTTCGGGGGTGTTTGTGATTTTGATGAATATAAATCCCAGCATTCATCACTCAAGTTGGCACCGGTTTGCTTGCATCTATCTATGGCGGGGCGTTTCGCTTTGTTTTATATTTACCTGAACCTAAATGTATTTTCTCCAAGTTTGGCAGTTATTGGAACAAAACTATTTTTGAAAACCTAGCACTTGATTGACTGGCTCTGTAACCGAACCAGTCATTCCATCGAAAATGTTCAAATATAAATTTCTCTCGATCTGTAAATGAACATATATTCTGTAAACTAATATATACATGTACTCTATCAATTATTTCTTTTGCAAATACCAGATTTTCCAATTTGATTTTTCCTGTTTCTTGTTTTTGTTAAGCACATGGAAATTGTCTAATTTCATTTTCCAGATTTATTTATACAGACTGTCCTTCCCGCCACCTCTACTAAGGTTGCTCCACCCCCTATGACATGGATGCACCCGCCCCCTCTAAATCCCACCTCTTCGGGGTTTTGGGGGACTGATCAGAAAATTGTTGAAAAGTACAAGCCTGGAGAGGCATTTGAACTACAGTTTGGGAAAGTGTTCTGTGTGGTTGGTTCCCGGGTTGGTACTCCAGAAAAGTAGTCAGTCCCGGTAATTTTGAAAACTGAACTCTCGAAGGCCATCTAGGACAGATTTTCTTATAAATTAGCCAAAAAATGGTTGTCGGTAAAGATGAGGGTGATGTTCGGATACGATGCCCTTGTTCTCAGGAGCCGGGGTGGCATGTGGCGGGTGTGTGGGTGGGGCGGAGTGGGGGTGGGGTGGGGGTGCACTAGATAGCAACAGGCAATGCAAACATTCCTTGCAACATGATTAATTTTGATAATGTCTGCTTTTCGTTTATGGGAATCCCTCAGGGTTTCACTTTTTTGTTGACATACCTCATTACATCTCTGTGTAAGTGGTCAACAAAGCCAAACTAGGTATCTACTTTAAAAATTCAATCTAGGAAGCGTTTTAATATATCAAAAATTCCGAATCTATTTTTTCCAGTTCTCAACAATTTCTGATTTCTGTATGGCTACCAAGGCATACAGCCACGCCTTGCTCGCACAAATGTGCTGATATTGAAAACGCGGCTATTTTTGACCTCGTGGCCAATTTTTGTTCTTTTGTCGGGGTGTTCTAATTTGTGAAAACGGTTTAGCTGCCTAATTGCTCTCCATAACCATTCAAGGAAGCAGTTGAATGAAACAAAATTGTTGAAATTTCTTTTTTTAGAGAGCAATCATTTTCAATTTTCTTTATGCAAGGACAAATTATTTTTGCGACTTTTGGTCAAATCATCAGTAGGCTTTTTATTTTTTTGCCCTTCGGATGAGACATTAAACCTAGGTCCCGACTGCTTAGGTGGACGTTAAAGATCTCGCTGTCTGAGGTTGAAACTCAGTAGAAAGTGAAATTTTATCTGGGTCTTTAGTCACAGTTTGACATCTTTTAAAGGAATAGTGAAGATGGGAAATGGACGTCTTTAGCCAACTGCCCAAAACAATTAATCTGACCCCTATTCCGCTAAACTGCCTTTTGTCTATATACAGGTTTATACACACATCTTAAAAGAACATTTTGTGTGTATAACTCTATATAGATAGGGGTAATTAAAAAAATATAAATTCAGGTATTGGCTGTGCGAGCTGGCTACATGATTATTTTACCTGCCAGATGATGTGGTTTCCGGTGACGGATAGTTTGCATAAGCGTGAACGAGTCTTGCTCTTCCTCCTTACGTGCGCCTCCAGCCTGGCGACGCGGGCGCCTAGACCCTTAAATCCATAAATAGCGACACTGGCACCCATCTTAATATTTCAACAGAAACGGGTTATGATTCAAATTTATAATCTAAGGATTTTACGTTTACATACATTACGCTTTAAGTTCAATTTTTCCCGTTCCTAATATTTTTATTCACATGGCATTATCTTAATTTACTTCATCTTGATTTGATATCCTTGCTTTTTATTTTCATCTCATTGTAATATATTTGGTTCAATCTTCTCATTATCATTCTAGTTTTAATTTTCCAGACTCTGCCCTACCCCAGACCCAATACCAAGTCATATGAACTACCCAATAAATGTATCCCCACCAATCCACCCCACCCACCCATCCTATCCCCCATGCAAAATGCACCACCATAAGATGCGCACATGCCTAGCAACAGTACAGTGTCCCTGCAAAATTATTACATTTTGATTATTTCAGTTTTGACTGAGGAACTAAACAACCAATCGGGGAAGCACCTCTAATATAGTGTCATGGCTCAAATGCATCAAAGTGTAAGCGGCCAATAAAACCAAGTGAACCACAACAAAAACATGCATAAATATTCTGTAAATTGTCCGGGTTCCCAAAACGGATCCGTTTTTCTCCTCCACCCAGCAGCAGCAGAGGAAGTCACTGGCTATAAAGGGCACTCGCGATCCGGTAAGAGGTTGCGGAGCCTATTATTTATTATTTTGTCATCGTAAAGGCGAACGTCTCTGTATTCAGACGCATGCTACATTCTCTCATGTACAATTAAATTCTGATTGGAATGCATTGTTTGAATTCTCTACAACGAGTAGAATAAACACAGATATTTTGTCTAGCAGCTTTTCCCAGTAATTAGTTTTCGTAGGCAGGCGAAAGAACTGGGATCCCAGCATTTACTGTCACACAGAAACACAGCCTAGTAATTTAAAGCTCTGAGGCTTTTCCTTTTTTTATTTTTGACAATTTACCACTGGAATGACTGCCCCATTATCCGGGCCAGTCACTTCATTGGTAAATTTAAACTTAATAATGAAGGAAGTTGAACTTTAAGAAAAAAAATAGTCTTTGAGAAAACTAAATTTCTTGATTAAATGTGAAGGTTAAAGGGTGGTATTTAGTGTGCGTGCGTGCGTGCGTGCGTGCGTGCGTGCGTGCGTGCGTGCGTGCGTGCGTGCGTGCGTGCGTGCGTGCGTGCGTGCGTGCGTGCGTGCGTGCGTGCGTGCGTGCGTGCGTGCGTGCGTGCGTGCGTGCGTGCGTGCGTGCGTGCGTGCGTGCGTGCGTGCGTGCGTGCGTGCGTGCGTGCGTGCTCAATGAAGAGTGCTCAATCATGTTCTACAAGAAATTCCCCATTTTTTTGCATGTGTCTATATTTATTTCTCTTTGGGTGGGAAGGGGTGGGACGTGTAGGAACATCAACGACGTAAGGTATGAACGGTTAACAGAGTCAGTCATTACAGTGAGAAATCTCCAAAATAGTGTTTCCCTTGGCCATCTCAAGAACACGGTAGAGGCCATTTTGGTCGACTTGACCATAAGATCATGGTGATGTTATATCTTGTTTTATCAAGTGGTTGTCGCAGTTAGCAGTACATCATGTTTGAATTGTATCTTAACATTACTGGATCGCCGGAATACCGTGCTCCAGGGGATCACGTATGGTCTTAATGCGGTGATCCGTTACTGATATGCGAATGTTGACTATTATTTCACATTCAAATTTGTGGATTACCATGATCTTTTCGTGATTCTGATGAATGTAAATCCCAGCATTCATCACTTATGTTGGCGCCGGTTTGCTTGCATTTCGCTTTGTTTTATATTTCCGTGAACCTAAATGTAGTTTCTTTAAGTTTAGCAGCTAGCGAAACAACACTATTTTTGACAATTTTCCCCATTTCTCTCGAACTGTAAATGAACAGATATTCTGTAGACTATATATACATGTACTCAATCAGTGATTACGATGATATATCTTGTTTCGTATATATAGATATATATATATATATATATATATATATATATATATATATATATATATATATATATATATATATATATATATATATATATATATATATATATATATATATATATATATATAAATGACCATTATAACAACATCCGTAATCCACTTATTATTTCAAATAGCAACAGGTTTTAATTCTAAGTTTTAACCCAGGACACTTAGTTTACAATCACTAGACTTTCTGTTCTCAAGTTTTCCAGTTTCTTGCTTATTTAATCACAAGGATACTAATTAAATTCTTGAGTATTATGTTCATCTCTTAATGTTTTCTATTTCATAATTCTCATAGTAGAGTTCATTTTATAGATTTAATTATGCAGATTGCCCCCACCCCACCCATATCAAGCGTGTCCACCCCCCACCCCACCCCCACCCCACCCCACCCCCCCCCCCCCCTATGATATGGATGCAAACACACTCTCCCATCCAATTATTCTCCCATCCAAATCCCCTTTTGGAAATTTGGGGGCGAGATCAGAAAATTTTGAAAAAAATACAATCTTGAAGAGAGCATTTGGAGTGCAATGGTGGGAAAGAGTGTACGATGGCGTGGCCTCAGGATTAATACTCTGGAAAAGCAGGCGGTCCTTTGATTTTCCATTGAAACATTTCTACTCTGTGAGGCCATTTCAAACAATATTTCTAATAAATTGGCCTAATAATGTGTGGGTGGGGTTGGGGTACTGGGGGGGGGGGGGGGGTTTGTGGGTGTTTGGTTCCAAGACCCTTCTGTGCCGGGACCGTGGTCTGTGGGGAAGGGTGGGGTAGGGCGAATAGATTTTCCCCTTGATTCGATGAGGATGCAAACTGTGGAAGCCTCTGAGTCCCCTCCCCCCCCCCCCCCCCCCCCCCCCCCTATCCTACCCCCCATGTGGACTAAAGCGATCCTCCTCCCACCCCTCACACACTGCATCCAACACGTACACACACCAACAACAGTTCATTAGGCAACAACAGGCAATGCATACACCCGTAGCAACATCTTAATTTTTGTTGTTGATTATTTCAGTTTTGACTTATATAATCAACCCTTCGTTCGGGGAGGCGCCTCAGAGAATGTCATGGTTCGAATACATCTAGGTATGAGAGGGCAATTAAACTAAACCAACAACAAACAAATGCATATCATTAGTGAGCGCATGTGGGCATTTACATTTGGGTCCGCCACGCCCCCCCCCCCACCACGCGCCACCCCACCCCTCTGAACTCATTGGATGGATTTCAATCAGATTTGGTATGTGAATTAGCAATATAATTACGGAAATACAAGGCGACATACACATGTACCCTCAACCAAAGCCCAATTGTTCACAGATGTTTTCAGGGTCGGGTCAAAATGTCCAGAAATTGATTGTAATGCAACTCCTCCGAATCCGTTGGACGGATTTCAACCAGATTTGGTATGGCGGTTACCAATATGATTGCAGACTGCAAGACACCATTTACCTTTGGCTCCGCCACCAGGACAGGGAGGGGGTGAGGTTCGTCAACTGTATCAAAATGTACAAACAGTTATCGTAATGCAACTCATCCAAAACCGTTGGACGGATTTCCATAAAACTTGGTATGTGAGCTACGCGTGTGATCGCAGAGTGCGCATATATATGGGCATTTGCCTCTGCGGTGGGTGGGGTGTCAAAAGGTCAAATCTGTGAATGTGGCGATTAGCGATGCCACATCATCGACCAAGAAATCTAGTATTAATTTTTTCTCTGATATTAAGGATACAAAGAAAATTTGAAGATTTTCACGGTTGCAGTTAGATGTGTATGACTGTAGTGCACTTGTGAGTCACTAAGTTTGTAATTAATTGTATGTGACTGTAATACACTTGTTACTAAGTTTACACTCTCGGTCTTTGTCTCTTGGTCTGGTCAATCGTGACATAATTACGCCAACGGTTTCAAGTAGCTTCTTTACATATTATATTTAGATCAGTTCACTGTTTGTGATGATCAATGGTTAAATGCTATGTCCAGCGTCACAATGAAAAGGGGAACTGGGAATTGGATTAACTAGCCAACAGTACACTTAAATCGGGAACATGGATTTGGGAATAAGTAACTAACTTCAAGCTGAACCGATCTCGTTGAAACAGTAAAATAAGCAATGGTTAATGCATTTGTGTAAGGATGATTGACAGGGCCTATAGAGGGTAATTAATCGATGTCCAAAGCTTTGATCGCTTCGAGACAGGGCAATGGATGCAATGGTGAATGCATTGTGTAAGGACAATTGATAGTTTCTAATGAGTGTAATTAAGCAGCTTCAAACGACCATTCCTAGCGCCTCTGCTATTTAGATATATAGGGTGTGGCCACAAGTCCAGCTCCCTCATTAAATCACGTGTCTCCAGTCATTACCTCATAAATGACATGCGATATTCCATTCTAGTCGCTTAATACACTAGCAATTTGTATATTTTGTATGTCTTTACTATTTAATACCGATTATGTTGAAGACTTCGAAATTAATTTGACTCCGCGTTGTTGCCACCATAAGCAGTAACATCACTCAGTCAAATTAGTTTTAATATATTCAACAGCTTACCTGTATAGTTTCTGGAAATTGTTAGTCAGGGAGTTCAGAGATTGATCGATGCTAACATGATCGAGGTGTGGCTTGAGTTTAGTGAGATATGGGTGGGCGATAGGTAAAATGGAGAGGTCCATTAGCATACTGTGGGCAATCGCACATTCTGTTATAACCGCTTAATAGGCTGTCAAGTTGTACGAATTGTATGTCTTTACAATTTAATAAACATTATGTTGAATGATTTTTAATTAATTTGAGTCGGCATTGTTGCCACTATAAGCAGTAACATCACACAGTCAAATTAGTTACAATATATTCAACAGCTTGCCCGTATAGTATAATGGTAATAGAGATTCAGAGCATGCATGGATTGCTTGATCCCAATGCTGACAATGCGTGTGCAGCTCTTAGGTAGAGCTTGGAGGAACATATCTAAAACTGGATTCCTCCATTGACTGATGATTAACTTAACTCCAATAATGACGTGAGATATTCTGTTATAATCACTTAATAGTCCGTCAAGTTGTACGAATTGTATATCTTTTTCTATTTAATAAACATTATGTTGAATACTTTGAAATTAATTTGACTCAGCGTTGTTGCCACCATACGCCATAACATCGCCCAGTCAAATTAGTTTCAACATATTCAACAGCTTTGAATGAATAACATTGTAAAATAAAATTAATCATAGATATAATTACAACCTAGAATTATTGTCATAATTATATCCTAGAATTATTGAATTCGTTTTCTCAATCAATTTCACATGTATTACCGATAATAAAAATTAATGTATTAGCTGTCTAAACGATCGGTACTCTATTCCCTAACACAGCTGCCCAAACATTAATTAACATGTTTCAACTTTATTAAAGTAGATCTACTCCAGGGTAACTATGACAATGTGTATGTTCGAGTCATGAAAACATAATGACAAATTCGAATTCGGAGTTGTAATACACAACCTTAACATTCACTCCAGGCAATATTGGTGACAATATGACTAGTCTAATCATGCATTTCTCTATGCTATTGTGATGGGTTTACAAGTCAAAGCATAGTAATTATTCATTCTGATATATAATAATGTGTATAATTGTAATTTATTTTTAAAACGCCCATTCAACAATATACAGAGCCATGTATGTCAGTACAGCCGAGACCATGTACAGTCAATCGTGAATGTTCCTGGCTTTACACATGGAGAAAAATAGCCGAATTCACAATAGACTCATAATCAACTGCGACCAGCTTGCGTCAAATCTCATGTGTTGTGGACATTTTAAATTCAGATTCTCATTAAAATGTATTCACTATATTGCGCTGAACCCATGATCATAGTGTATTCCATACACATTGCTATGTCACCAGCTATAATGTATCATCATCAAGGTTATTTGGTGACCTAAATGAGCTACAAATTTTAAAGCAGCCATGTTCAATTAAAAGCTGAATAAGGAATTGCATTACTTATGCATCCACACACATCATGCATAGGGCCCCTGCATTAATCGGTAATACATGAATGATTTTGATGTGACAGGTATTGTAGTTTATGGCCATATCAATGGGCCTACAAACATTAAATAAAATAAATAAATAAATAAATCCGAATGAACGACGACGACGATGATGAAGACGATGCCAAATCATCGGGTGGGTGGGTGGGTAGGTGAGTGAGTGAGTGAGTGAGTGAGTGAGTGAGTGAGTGAGTGGGAGGGTGGGTGGGTGGGTGGGTGCGTGCGTGGGTGTGTGGGTGGGTGGGTGGGTGAGTGTGTGAGTGGGTGAGTGAGTGTGTGAGTGAGTGAGTGAGTGAGTGAGTGAATGAGTGGGTGGGTGCGTGGATGGGTGGGTTGGTGGGTGGGTGAGTGGGTGGGTGAGTGAGTGGGTGAGTGATGAAGTGAATGAGTGTGTGTGTGTGTATGTGTGTGTGTGTGTGTGTGCGTGCGTGCGTGCGTGTGTGTGTGAGCGTATGTGCGTGTGTGCGTGTGTGCGTGTGCGCGTGTGTGTGTGTGTGTGTGTGTGTGTGTGTGTGTGAGTGTACGTGTGTGTGTGGCTGGATGTGTGGTGAGTAGGTGGATGGCTAAGTGGGTGGGTTGCTGAGTGGATGGGTGGGCAGGTGGGTGGGTGGGTGGTTGTGTAGGTGGACGGGTGGGCGGGTGGGCGGGTGGGTAGGTGATTGGTTTATTGATGCAGGTTAAGATATAGTGGTAAGATGATTGACAGGTTACTGGGGGAACACATTCAATCGTGAAGCCTTCCCACCCCACCCCCCTCGTTTCCTGTCATCCAATGATGTGAGCTTAAGTGTAATTAGCGTAATGATGCATGACGATGGTTAGTGCTTCGCGTAAGTATGATTGACAGGTTACTGGGAGTGAAGCACCCCCGCCCCCATTATTAAATAACGTGTCTCCTGGCATCCAATGAGGAGAGCTTAAGGACAATTAGCATAAGGACGCTTCACAAGCATTAAATGAGGATAATTAAGCACTGATCTCTACGAGAGAGTACAATGCTCAATGGTTAATGTATTGCATAGGGATGATTGTAATTCTAAATGGTCAATCTATAGCGTAATGGCATTTGTCAAGCGATTGTGCAAGATGCCTCTGTTAGTTTAATGGGTTGATCGTTAAACCTCTGAATCTCAGCTCTTTTTTAGCTGTGCCAATGTACAAGGGTCAATTTATCATGTAAGGTCAATTGGTTAGTTATTACTCCAAGCAATTACAATTTGACGAGTTGAGCTTTACAACATCTTCGACCACTTGTAACGATCATTAGAATGGTACAAAGTTCATTGAATCAATTTTCAATCGAGTTTGTGTAATAACTCCTGATTACATTTTAATTTAACATAGTGCGGTCATGCAATATTGGGAAAAAATTCCAGTCTAAGTTGACTCACGGTTTGGATGGGTTATAGGCGATGATTCTTTCATTTTTTTCAACTAAAACAGCCATTTCACATTTCGCAATTTTTAAATAAAATAATGTTCTAGTAAATATACAGATGCTAAAATATACAGATGATAAATATAAAAATGATAAAAAATATACATACGAATAAGGGAAAATATAACAACGAATTATGTGTCAAACAAATACAAACAATAATTTAATTAAAATATAAAATGTACAAATGTTTTCGAGCAGGATCCATCAACCTGTAAAGTTAAACGATAGACAAAGAGGGTGATTTGATAGAGAAAGAAGATGATTCAACTGAGGTGTTAAGCTGTTATTTAAATACATTTGTCAATGATCTAGGTGATACTGAACCACTAACAGGTTGGATGTAAATATAGGCAGGGCTTTTTACAGAGGTAGGGGTTGGAGAGATATTAATTGTCAATGTGTGGGAGGGTATGAAGAGTATATTTTAAATGGGTTTAAATAATATTTCAAAACCGGCTCAGCATGTCAATCTAACATAATTTACTCGAGTCGGGCCCTTTCATCACCCCACAACCCTGTAACCGGGCATCTATCTCCATACATTTCTAACTGATAATAATAAAGCAGAAGATTACTTACTCACCCACACACAACCCCCCCCCCCCCCCACCTCGATGAAGAGTATGCTAGTAATCTTCTACATTGCGGGTTAGCACACTATACACCGTACACAAGCGACATCTCAACCGCCACCCTAACCCACCCTATACCTATATATCAACCTCCCACATTTCTAACAGATAATAATAAAGCAGAGAATTACTTACTCCCCCTCGATGAAGGGTATGCTAGTAATCATCTACATTTTGTGTTTGCATGTTATACACCATACACAAGTTTTGTCGACACCCCCGAACCTCACCCAATCCAAAAACACCCCTCAACTATCCCACACACACATGCTATCATAAAAGTAGATCCTAGGGATGCCCTGAAAGCCATACGGTTTAGTACAATAGGTGTTAAAAATTATCTGTTTTTTTTAAGCAATTCGAAATGTTTCTTCGTATTCTTACTCAAAAGTCTATCTGAGCGATGTTACTAGTTTAGCCAGACATAATAATAATATACGTTATCTACTATTCATTTTAGTGTCTATCACACATTTTGTGGACAATCCCATTAACGAATAAAATTGCAAAAACCTTAGCTCAATCACTGAATGTTTTCCTGAATAAGACCCACATCAATTCAAAGCGATGAAGGGGTTGAATTTGTGAACACTACCATTAAACATGTATTAATGTCTAAAAGCATACATTTCTACACATTTCAGAACTCTCACACAAAGGCTGTGATCGTTAAATTCTTTCAATGCACCATATAGACTAAGTTATGGGATTATGACTTACAAAAAATACTGATAGTTATATCGTTACACTCCCTAATCTGGTACGTTCTTACAATAGAACTGTACATGGTAGAACAAAAATGAAACCTGTAGATGTTGACTGCAGTGCAGAGGTGTTAGCTTGGCATAATATGTCATGGAAAGTGAATCCAGTGGCATCAGTATAGTCAAAAGATTTTAGCGTAGTCAATGATGTAAGAGTGTCAGCATATGTGTGCTTGAGGTATATATTACAAGGGCCAAGTATAAAAACACCAAAACTTGAGAGGTTGTCGCTCTCACCACTTTGGAAAGAATGGCTAGAAACATGGAACAGTTTTATATTACACTATCGGGTAACAGTAGCATGGATTAAAATCTGGATAATAAGATTTCAGAATTCAAAACACATCTTCAAATGCCTTTAAGATTCTCTGGAGAATGGGAAGTCAGATTGTCATCAATATTGTATCTGAGAAGTTGGTTAACAAAAGCAATGCCTTCAACGATCCCGCTACATTCTTATGAGCCTTTGTCAACTAAAGTTCAACCTAAGCAAACGAAGAAGAAGCAAAAGTTCTAAATGTAACAGAGGAGTTTTTTGATAAATTTAAGCAGCCTAATCCTTTAAAATCAGGCATAAATTCACTGCCCCGGCATAAAGATATAGAAATACCGCTCTACATCCAATGCGTAGAAATCCCTAAAGGCTTCTATACTGTTAAGATTCTAATAGAGTTTATGAATAAGAAGATTAATAGCCATACGCATTGTAAAATACCATTGGATTCAACTATTTCACAGATCGAATCAACCACGTAACATAACTGTTAAGCTAATGTTGGCGATTAAATTTGACGATGGCATAGGTAAATTCTTAGGCTATCACAACCATATCATTAGTGACCCGACCCCCATGGGCGAAGTTCTATCAACGCATAAAAGTAATGCGATTACATTAATTAAGGCTTACATATATATTGCAATATCGTAAGACATAATGTAGTCGGAGTTGCTACAGCTCCACTGTTAAGCTTTATGCTATTATCTAGCAGCCATGGCGGCAAGATATTTGGCAATGGACATTTCCTGATATCCAATATGGAGTTGTATCAAAGAATCGGATTGACATGATAGGTGTAGCTATGTGTGATATTACTGGAGAGAACATACCATTTGAAGATGGCGCATCACCGAGCATACTTTGTTTACAGTTTAGACCTATGGTCTAAGAATTGACGTGTAATCACTAGATATATCTAAACATTTTAACATTTTTGACCATAAAAAAACAAAGCAATAATGAAGATTACATGAAAACCGAATTCAGCCACGTTGAGAGTTTATTATGCTGATCAAGCTGGTGGGCATTTACCCATATTTGTAGGTGCTATGAATCAAAGGGTGACGGCTTAGTAAATATTATAGGTTTGCTGTTCAAAGCCATTTGCTAAAAGCATAGGAAAAAGCGTGAGTAAGCATGCATTGTCAGCTGGTTTAGGCATGGCTGAAAATGTTTTAGCTGGTAAAAAATTGAAAACATCTGTGAAAAATAGTGATTTGAATTTTGGTAGAGCGACCATAGCAAAAGCCATAGCATTAGTGTGTAATAATATCTCAGGAGCTAATTCACAACTTAGGAGCAAAAATACTAAGAGTGGTCAATGATCTGCTAACTATCGTAGAAGTCATTCAAACTGTAACCATAGAGGGAGAAGAATCAGAAACTCTAAACAGGCTGATATATTTAGTTAACTAATAAGATGGCCACTTGTTACTACACTAAGATTTGTTTACCATGAAACCTGTAATGACTACGATGGATCAAGCTCACTGGCAAAGCTATCAACCCATTGAGCTTATCTAACTCTGGAGGAAGTCTGGAGTTTTTCATCTCTGGAAGTTGAGACGAATACATAGATTTAGCTCAAAGTTACATTTACGTTAAAGCTAACGTTGTACAGGTGGTTGCGGGTGTCGAAACTCCTTTAACAGCGAACAGTGATCTTGCGCCGGTTAGCCTATGGGTTGGCTTTATGTTTTCTCAAGTAGACGTCTTTTTCAATGGAAAACGTGTCTCTGATGCTAATGACACTTACACTTTTTGCAGTTATTTTGAAAGCTTATTTAATTATTCAACAGAGTATAGATCAAGTCAATTTACGACTGCATTGGGGTTTAAGGATACAGCAGGACATAATATGGTTAATAAGATGGTTAATAATGTCGATTATATAAGTAGAAAGCTTAACATTGCACTAAGTAACCCTGGAAATGGTCTGTAGAATTCATTCCAACATTTTTCTTCAGGAAAAATATTTAATCAATGGAGTCTCCTTAAAACTACATTTTACATCGAATAAGACATATTTTAATCTAATTTGTGTTGATGCCCACACTTACAAATTACGTCTGCATGAAGCTACATTATATTTACGCAAGGTTAAACCTATTCCGGAGGTGATTAACACTCATGCATCAACATTGCTAAAGGCTGCCGCTCAATATCCTATTAAAAAGGTTACCATCAAATCATTCTCCATGCCTGCAGTGAGTAGTAGCATGAATGGGGACAATATTTTTCTCGGGGACATACCGAGTAGAGTTATATTCGGAATAGTTAGTAAGAGAAAAAAATATATACAGGTTTGTATCGAAATCTCTGTTATAATTTATAGAGCTTATAACAAAGATTTCGATACAAACCTGTATAATATTCAACACTGCAATGCTAACCATATTGCATGTTATATGGAAAACGAGTAAGTGTCTGGAGATGCTCTTACACCGAATTTCACAGATGATGGTTATAATTGTACAGAATCATACTTGATGCTGTTTAAAGGAACTGCGACATTATTTGATGACAAATTTGTAGGGATTAACATCGATGAATATAAGGCAGGGCACTTGTTTTATGCCTTTGACTATAAATGTGCAGCTAAATGCTAATAACCGAACTTATATACCATTTGACAATTCAAACTTAAACTATAATTGGTCTTTTAATATAAGAAACAGCAAATAATCCAGGGGCACATTTCAGAATGAAATTTTTACACATCGAGGAGGTACCTCCCATTCTTTACAACTTGATCGAGTTATATCGAGGCCATACCTCCCATTGACTTTGAACGCTTCATTATTAATATGTTAACTACATGAGATCTCGAACATATCTGCTCAGGAGACTTGAGATTAGGACGGATGTTCCTAGGTGTTTTCGCTAAAGCCTGTATACCTAAATGGATCAGAAGGCCCTCTATGCCTTTGTGTTAATACAGATCCTGAGAAAACTTCCAGGCACTCATTGGATAGCATTATGTTTCCTGAAAAATCTGAATATTGTAACACATTCGGGCATACCCCATGGCCTGAACTAATGGTCAAAATGGGGCCATTATGTAACCCATATATATATATATATATATATATATATATATATATATATATATATATATATATATATATATATATATATATATATATATATATATACACACCTGTGCAAAAGTTAAGCACCAGCAAAAACAATAGAACGTAGAAACATGATGGTACAACTAGGCTGCCATACTTTTTGTCCCCGCGTTAGCTGACATAATTCCAAGTACGAAATGCACATGCATGCATGACTTCACGCCGCTTGATGTCCGTGCGTGGCGGGAAACAGCACACGTGTTCAGTTATGTAAAAGTCCAGTTTGAGGTGTAGAACATTACATACAGATTTAGGCGACAAGATTAGGAATTTTGTGTTCATGACCGTGGTTTATTTGTACAGAGAGAATTAGCTCTTGATTGTGAACCGCTATGGCAAGGCGAAGGTTAAGTGATCGTGTGAAATGGCAAATCATAGGCATGCATACCACTGGTATGTCATGCAGAGAGATTGGCAGACAGCTGAACATTAACCATACTGTAATCAGTCGTTTGATTGCAAAACATGGGCAAACTAACGAGGTGAAGGACAGGCCTAGATCTGGAAGACCGAAGAAGACTACTGCCCGTGATGATCGAGCCCTAGTACGCCTTGTTAGGAGATCTCCATTCACCAACAGCAGAGTGCTCAGCCAGCAATGGGAAACGCGCAATAGAGTGTCAATGTCTACCGTCAAAAGGAGACTGTATGCTGCTGGCATGAAAGCTAGGAGACCTGTCAGACGTCCTCTCCTCACTGCACACCACAAAGAGGAGCGTCTGAGGTGGTGCAACGAAAGAAGACACTGGAACATGAGATCCTGGAGACGGGTACACTGGTCCGATGAAAGTCGGTTCCTGCTTCATGCCACAGATGGTCGAACTCGTGTATGGAGGTTCAGACGCACGGTGTACGACCAACGTAACATCATGGAAGAAGTTCCATTTGGTTGAGGTTCCGTTATGATATGGGGGTGCATCTCATTTGATTGTAAGCTGGATCTGTTGCCTGTACCTGGAACACTAAATGGACAAAGATATCAAGATTCCATACTGGATAGAGTTGTGGTCCCTCATTTTGTAAATCATGCACCTGGAACCCACCCTATATTCATGGATGACAACGCCCGACCACATCGTGCTAGAGCTGTGCATGAATACCTCCGCCAGAATGCCATCGAAACCCTACCATGGCCAGCAAGGAGCCCTGACATGAACCCTATTGAGCATATCTGGGACATTCTGGGAAACATGGTGAGAAGGAGGGATCCTCCTGTGCAGAACCTACAGGAATTAACAGACGCACTCCATCTTGAATGGCAACGAATACCACAATGGCGTATCAGTCGGTTGGTGACCAGCATGAGACGTCGTGTCCAGGCCGTCATCCAGGCACAAGGTGGATATACCCGGTATTAATAATGACAGTCTCAAACTCGTGCACAGATGTTAAACTTCGTTTTCAGACACCATTAATGACAATCTAGTCACGTGTGTCAACTGTAGGGCAATAGTTGTCAGTTGTGTCAACGTAACCATATTCAGGCCTCGTTTTCAAGTTCAAACAAAAACATACAGTGTTTCCCCACCATCATAATCAGCATTCCTCTAGTTGCATTATTACCTCTTGCACTAAGATGGATGGGTACATAAATGTTTATGCTATTGCTTTCTTCATAGCACATGAATATACCCTCGCATGTGCGTAAAAATAGGGTGGTGCTTAACTTTTGCACAGGTGTATATATATATATATATATGTATATATATATATATATATATATATATATATATATATATATATATATATATATATATATATATATATATATATATATAATGGCGTTATTGTACAGCACCTATCATCGGCTTGTTGTAGAAAGTCCTTTATATCCTATTTGTATCATAGGTTTCATGGACTGACAATGATTTCAATTACAGAGTCATTGCTCGATTTAACAATAAAAATGATAGAATCATCGAAAACATAGCTCATAAATTGTTAGATTATAGACGTATAGCACTTCAACATGGAACGTTGCAATAAAAAAATTTTGTTTTGTTTTTCACACATTAGTTGTCTGCAGATGTTTCTTTTTTAACAATATGGTTTAAGCTTGTCTTTTATCATATTGGAATTAAAATACATTTCAAAGTCTATTTTCATCTTGTTTTTTTCTTTCTAGAATTGTAATTTTGCCGTAGTTCCCCTAGAGTTACATAGATATCTGGCACAGTTGGCTAGTGACCCATACTGGATTAGTGGGCTGAATCAACTGCTCATCAGAGAAGTTTGCTGATAGCTATTCCTAATCCTGGTCTGTGGGCGGGGTGAGTGGCACCGGCATTTGGATTGGGTGTTCGCTAGCTGACTATGTCAGATATCTGTGTAACTCTAGGAAACTGCATTAAAATTATAATTCTGAGAGGTTTGTGGCTGGTGGTATGGAGGGGTGGGGTGGGGGTAGGTGGGTGGGGGTGGGGTTGTTGGTGGGTGTGTGGGGGGGGGCTTTGGATTGGGTGGTGGGGTGGTGGAACATTAGCGAATGGAGAAATGCTGGGCAGGTTGAGTCTTATTAACGTTTAATAGCTGTATATATCACGTTTAATAGCTGTAATATGAGCGAGATTTGCTTGAGAAAAACCAACAAATTCAATAATTATAGATTACGATTAATTTATTTGTGCAGCTTATAAACAGCACATTGTGCATCATTTAGCCATTCAGTCTTACAGGCTTTGTATATCTCGTATACATGCCAATATACATTTGGATCTGTAGGCAATGCATGAAAGAAATCGATTTTAGGTACACATCCGAATGCGTTTAAGTAATGTAATTCTACATTGTCGATAGGTCTTAAGAAATAATCGATACCCATACACTGGTGTTCGTGCTGAGATGGTCTGTCATGTTGACAATGATAGCATTCCAGAATTGCTGGTCTAAGGATCGCTAAGTTCAGTAAGTTTGCGAAAATAGCAGTAGCATTGTTTCTGGTAGATCGGGGGAACATATTTGGAGTTAAAACTCAGATATTCACATTCATTTATATCTTGATAGAACATATCAGTGATATACTGTGTAGCGGCCGGTTGAGGGTAAATTTCAACATCGCTGGGTGAGTCAGCTGATGGAAACAATGCGTCTTCGTAATCTGGTAAATTATTAGAACTCAACGTATCCGGAAAAGGTTCAAATCGAGATGACATTTCGGCTCCTTCATCGGCTTCTTCTACAGCTGTAGACCCTGGTTGAATAATGAAATCTAACCTACTGTGGCCCTCTTGGTCTACGTGATCAATAAGATTCTGAAGCGTTTTGTCTATTTCAGAATCAGTTGCAGCATTGGCGTTAGCGTTGTCTGTCTGCTTAGGCATTACTCCCAGAATGTGTTCATGTATAAAACAATTACACAAGCTTAGAGTTCATTATAGCTCCGAGACTTTCATGTAAGTTATCTTTCAGAATTCTTCACGCGTTGCTAGAGAGTATTACACTCCTGAACGATGGTTTCATCTCTGTTTGACATGGCAAATTAAAGTGCCAATTTGGCTGGACAAACAGGTATTTAGTGCTGATAGTGATTTTTAATTGAGGCTCTAATTCATATATGTAATTAATCTGTTCTACTCAATCGGGACACCTAGCCCTAAGCACAGTTCCTTCAAATGCGGGAATCATGGCCATGAACTTTTGAAATGTATTACCATACATAAACACCGCTCGCTTGGTGGGGTAAAGATTATCAGCACTAAACTCGCTGTATGTGCAGTTTGTTACCAAGTGCAATGGGCGCGCTACAACCTATAAAATATGCAGTATTCATAATTATAATAAACGTTGAACAAACCGTTTAAACAAAATCAAAACGTTAAGGCATAACAGACCTGATTTTAAACCTCTTTTATATGATTTGCTGATCGATTAATGATAATCACGCATCATTGCGCTAATTACCATTAAGCTCAACTCATTGGATGACAGATGTCACGTAATTTAACGAGGCGGGAGGGGCTTCGCAATTGAATGAGCTCCCAGTAAACTGTCACTCATCTATACGCTATATATTAACCATCGTCAAGCATTATTACGCTAATTACATTTAAGCTCACCTCGTTGGATTGCAGGTTTCACGTGATTATTGAGGGAAACCCTCTACATCTAAAATCAGATTGGAGGATATACGGTTGCTTTTTTCACACCTTTTCAAAAGGTTTTCAAATAGATCAAAGGGAAAGAAAGGTGTCAAAATCAATAATCATGGCGTCATTGACACCTAATTAGCATAACAAAACAAAAAAGCTGTGAAAAAGCGACCCTATCGCCTCTCCTCTACTGGAGAGATATAAATTAATTATTTTACACATTAACTATCCATGACATACCGTAACTGATATATTCAAGATATATGTACCCCACATTCGTGTTACGTTATGGCAATGTGGGCATATATTATAAGTGTTGTAGCTACGAGACTTGGTAATGAGATTTGACTGACTGGGGTACAGGCGGACCTATAGAAGAACTTGGTGAGTTGCAGCTATAATGTGTTAGAAAATTATGTATATTAAAATTTGTGTTGGATAGGAAAATTAGTCATTCATGCGGTTGGATTTATTGGCCTCTTACTTACGTATTTGGGGCACGACTCTATCTATGAGGTGCTTCTCCAAAGGGATGCGTAGCTCCCCAGAAGGGATGCAAAAATAAAAATCAAAGCTGAAAAAATTAAAAAATTAAGATATTGCTAGGTGTGTGTGTATTGCCTGTTGCTGCCTAATGAACTGTTGTTGGCAGGTGCCAGTGTTGTATGCCGTGCAAGGGAGGGGTTGGAGGGAGAATTACTTTATCTCGGTCAGAGGTGGACTGGTGGGTCTGTGAAATTAAATCTAAAAACGGAATTCGGGAAAAAGATTTGGAAATAAAAAACATTAAAAGATGAAACTGAGTGATAATGCTATCAAATAAAAGTAAAACAGATTAAGATTACTGCATGTGATTAAATGAACAAGAAAGTGGAAAAACTGAAATTAAAATCTAGTGTTTGTAAACGAAAATTCTAAATTTAGACTGATACTTTAAATAGCCTGTTGCTATTAGAAATAATAACTCGAATGCAGTTGGCGCTATTTGGGAATTATAAAGGGCCTACTAGTCATATCGTCAAGACACTAAAAAACCTTTCATACTCATGTTAAAATGTTCATCCGGCGCTGGACAACGGAGGCAAAGCAGAGCGACAGCGTCCACACCAAGAGCAAAGCCGCGTCAGTCACGACCCTCGTGTCCAGTTTTTGTGTTTCATCATCAGGCAAGCCGTCACACTATTCATTTCTCCCTGGTAGGCATATAATAATCGTATACATCGACACCGTGAATGTACGCCTCGATGGCGTTATTGTATACATAATTTTCCCTGCGTTGCATGAGATATATGGGCTGATAGATTTGATCATTGATCCCTTAATGGCTAAATTTGGCCAGACATAGCAAAATTGTTGCTTAGTGAATGCCCATTTGCAGGCCAAAAGCTTTAATAATTACGCTTACGCGAAAATCGAATTTCGCCTAAGCGTTACTATTTAGGCTTAAGCAATATTCGTAGTTTTGGCCCTAATACAGGGCCATATTTATATACATTATCGTGTGCATTGTCTATAACTGTCGTGATACATTACCGTGGCACACAAAAGTATGTATATGTCCGGGTGATATTGTTTATACTACGCGCTAGAAAATGCGTACTGATCGATGGCACTATTGTCAACGTAATAACGCCATGTTTGCAAAGTTATCCCGTTATTAATCAATTAGAGAATACTGACCCGTGTCCTACAGTTTTATTGCAATGCCAACATGTTCTCCGGATTTTCCGGATTTGTGTTTACATTTTCCTGGATCGCACCAAATGTTGTGTGATCCTATTACTTATTACAATTACTTATATTGGGCGACTTTAATGTTCACATGGAAAAGTTAGCTGATCACAATGCGTCGACTTTACGAGCACTCCTAGAAACATCTAACTTAGAACACCACATCAAAGATCCCACACACCAGAAAGGACACCTACTTGACCTCCTCATAACACGATCAAACGATTCACTAGTTAGCAATGTCAGCGTTAACCATGGTGCCATACCTTCAGATCACGCAGCCATTACTTTTGATTTGTCACTCGTTAAACCACCTCTACAGAGAAAGGTCGTCACCTACAGAAAGCTACGTTCTCTACCAATTCAGTCAGTTTGTTCAGACATACAGTCATCTACCCTGTACACGAATTCATGTGAAAACCTGGCACAGTTAGCCAAACAGTACGAAAATGACATCACAAGTGTGCTAGACAAATATGTTCCCATGAAGAAAAAGGTCATTGTAGTTCGGCCATGTTCTCCATGGTATAACAGTGACATCAACCAAACAAAACGGCTCTGTCGTAAGCTTGAACGACTTGCTCGTAAAACTAATTTGCATGTTCACTGGGAAGCGTATAGAGACCAACGCCAGTTGCTCAGTGACATGATCAAGTCTGCAAAGCAAGTGTATTACTCCGAACTTGTATCTGTTAACTCAGCTAACCAAAAGAAACTGTTTTCAATTTTTAACCGTTTGCTCCACAAGGACAGGGGAATGAATAGCTTACCACAACATGATGATCCAGTGAAACTAGCTGGAAGGTTTGCTGATTTCTTCCTATCTAAAATTGAATCAATCCGCAGTAATATTTTGTCTCATACAGATTACGTAGTACATAGTGAGAAAATTACACCAATATCAGACTGTTCCCTCACAGAGTTTAGACCAACATCCCCTGAAGAAGTCTTAGCAGCAGTCCATAGACTACCATCCAAATCGTGTAGCCTTGATCCACTTCCAAATCATTTGCTGAGGGAATGCATCCACGCGGTATTACCCATAATGACCAAAATCATCAACATCTCGTTAGAATCCGGATCCGTGCCTGATAGTTTTAAATCTGCATACGTAATGCCATTGTTAAAGAAACCGTCCCTAGATCAGAACGTGCTTGGTAACTATCGACCCGTTTCTAACCTATCTTACATCTGGAAGCTACTAGAAAAGACCGTCGCTGACCGCCTTACTCACTACCTTGATATTAATAATCTGCTTGAACCATATCAAAGTGCATATAGGAAGGTTCATAGTACGGAAACTGCGTTACTCCGAGTGCAAAACGACATCCTCTGCTCTATGGATAACCGCATGTGTGTTCTACTGGTGCTTCTCGACCTGTCTGCTGCGTTTGATACGATCGACCACAACATCATGTTATTACGGCTGCAAGAACTGGGTATATCCGGCACAGCTCTTGCTTGGTTCAAGTCGTACCTCACGTGTCGTCATCAGACCGTCATCATCAACAATTCCAGGTCACCTGAGCGCAGTTTACACTCGGGGGTACCACAAGGATCCGTCTTGGGCCCCTTGTTGTTCACCATATACACAGCGCCGTTAGGTCAGTTGTTACGCTCGCTTGGAGTCGAGTACCACTTCTACGCAGATGATACGCAACTATACCTTGCCTTTTATCCATCTGATCAATTAAACGCGAGTGAAACTTTAGAACATGTCATTCATGAAGTTAAGTTGTAGATGCTAAACAACCTCCTACAGCTTAACGATAAGAAGACAGAGATACTGGCAATCACATCACGTCACCTGCGACCTCAGCTTAAAATAGAATCTCTTCAGATTGGCGAGGACAATATTTCATTTAGCTCAACTGCCCGTAACATCGGCATAATCTTTGATGACACCATGTCAATGAAAAATCAAGTAACCTCTATATGTAAATCTGTTTATTTTAACTTACGGAACATTAACAAGATCAGAAAGCTATTGGATGATAATGCTATAAAAACGCTTGTACACGCGACCATAACTTCGAGACTGGATTACGGGAATTCTTTGCTAGCTGGCGTATCAACAGAACAGCTTACCAGTCTTCAGAGGGCTCAGAACACTGCGGCCAGATTACTATCACGGACTAAGCCATATGAACACATTACACCTGTTTTGAAAGATCTTCATTGGCTACCAGTTAAACAGCGCATAAATTACAAACTTGCACTACTGGTTTTCAAATGTCTTAATAATCTTGCCCCGCCATATCTAACATAGTTGATCGTACAGAAGACAGCGCCAAGGGCTCTCCGATCAAGTAGTCGTTTACTCTGCGTAGTGCCACCATCCAATCTACTAATCGGCCAACGCGCGTTCTCTAGAGCTGGCCCCAAGCTTTGGAACAGTCTTCCACCACATATACAAAATTGCCGTAAAATTGAACCTTTCAAATCTGCTCTCAAAACATATTTATTTTCAATTTAAGTTTTTGTACATAATTGTGTAATTTTATATAATCTTGTAAAGCGCCTTTGAGCTTCAATTGGAATTGGCGCTATATAAATGCATACATACATACATACACATACATACATACATACATACATACATACATCCTAGTGTGTGGTTACAGCCGTCATGCGTTAAAATCCGAGACAAATCAGATCAGAAGTTTCCGAGGTATCCACAGATCCATAATTCGATCCGATCCGGATCCAGGTTCTTTTCATCCGGATCACTGCCAAATTCTGGAAATCCTCTTGCACAGGCAAATTCCTTCTTTGTGTTTAACTTATGAGCTAAATCGAATAAGTAAAGCGCGGGACAGACGGCCAGGTAATAGCCTGGATGTAAATAAAGTGGACATGCAGGGCGCCCCGCCTTGCTGGTCTATCAGTTTCAGTTTTCGTTATTCACCCAGGCCATTTACACAGCATATGGGGTACACATTATTATTATTATTATTATTATTATTATTATTATTATTATAGATATTTATACTATGGCGGTAGTTATTAATATTATTATTATTATTATTATTATTATTATTATTATTATTATTATTATTATTATTATTAGTATTAGTATTATCATCATTATTATTATTATTATTATTATTATTATTATTATTATTATTATTATTATTATTATTATTATTATTTTATGATTAGCTGCTGCCGTTGCGTATTTGAAATGTTTAGTCTTGACATCTTTTTCTTTGTCGTTGTCAACATCTTTGTTGTTGTTGTTTTTGTTGTTGTTGTTGTTGTTGTTGCTGTTGCTGTGGTGGTGGTGGTTGTGGTGGTGATGATTGGAGCATATTGGTGCTGGAGCCGTGGTTGTTGCGTTGGTCGTAGTAGAGAGGTGTGTGTCCGAGGTGCTCCTAATGTCGTAGTTGTCGTTGTCGTTATCGTAGTTGTCGTTGTCATTGTTGTTGCTGTTGCTGTTGCTGTTGCTGATGCTGTTGTTGTTGTTGTTGTTGTGAAGCGGGTCTGTCTTTTTTCTTTGAGAGCCGCAGATATTTACATAACCTATTCAGTATTGGTGTGTTACAGATCGCAAACAGGCCTTGAGTTTTCTCTGTTGTGTTCTGCCTTACATAGTAATCAGGCATAAATTGTGTTATTTCTTTTGTGTATCTTTCGCAGCAGAAAAGAAAATGTATTTCTGTTTCTATTACGTTACATGTATTACAAAGTCGTTCCTCCCTGTCAATACCCACCCACCTTTTAGATTCTAGCGGTTAGCGCGGGGATTTGCGATGCCGCGTCATCAACCGAGCAATTTAGTTTTGATTGCTTTTATGAAACGGTATTATTGAAAGCAGTACAGCTCAGAAATAACTTATCAATTTAACCATCAGATTAGCCAAAAAAGGCTTCTGGAATGGTCTTGAGAAATGACCATTTGCAGACCAAGAAAAGAGTATTTTTTTTAAATGTACCACTGGAATGACTGGCACGAGCCAGTCATTCCAGTGGCACATTTTCGAATATACTCGTCTCTCGGTCTGCAAATTCACATTTTCTATTAGAAAACCTGAACTCTCTTGAACAAATTCGAGGCTTATAGGGTTAACATTATTCTAAAACAAAATAAAGAAGCTGAATGGCTTCCATTCAAATTAATTCTAAATATTCATCGGAGCCTTTCTGGCATTGTGTTCAATATTGTACATGTTTCTGTTTTTGTTGCGGAAACATGCTAGTTTATTTATGAGTCGTACAGTGTACTCCTTCTGCTTGCATTTATGAACATGTCGAGGCCCATTATATAATAGCTCTCCGCCACGTAATACAAAACGTTATTATTCTCTACGCCCAAGGGCCCCCGTAAGCAATATATTAGATAGTAAGAGATTGCAGACCCTCGCCCTCCCGTTTTCTAAATATTCAACAAAATGTTTAATACATAGTAAAGACATACAAGTCGTACAACTTTATTGACTATAACACCGTTTATGATCGCGTAATCCATGGCCTAATTGATTGTGATGTCAGCCCAAGTGTGACCGTGTTGGCTATGACGTAATATGATTGAATACGATGCACATTGATGGATTCCTCTATGTGAGCATCGCACTAACATACACCCACTCACATAGCGACGCTGTTCGAGGCCGTACTTGCAGACCTTCGATTTCACTCTACGTGAAGTAACATTACGCTACTGGGTTGGGGGTAGCCAATCAGATTTCTGCCTACTTAACGGGATAGGCGAGGCTTCGTCAGGTGACCTAAGTTACAATCACAAACACAACGGAGGTCGGGACTCTGTTGAACTGGAAAGAGATATTTGCAAACGTTTGCAATAGTTTTGCTCTAAACAAGTTATCTGACGATTCTGCGCAATCTGAGGAAAAGAAAATGTGTAGATTGGTTTTCGGTAACAAAAACCGTTAGTTTTGTTTACGCACATGTGCAAATTTGACTACTTCCTGATTTCTTATTGAGCAATCTCATTGGCGCAAGTTGACTGACTCCAGCTCACTAATATGTATGAAGCTTCGTGAACTTAGCACAAACATCAAAGGCGTGCAAGCGCGGTACTCTATACGGGAACGCAATGGGAGGTGTATTCCGGTTGGACTAGAATCTCAATTTTACCCTTTAACACTCGAATTTGTTCAAGAAAATTTTAATTTTCTCATAGATAATCTCCATTTACAGACAAAAAGAAGAGTATTTTTGAATATTTATCACTGGAATGACTGGCTCTGTTATCGAGCAGGTCATTCCAGTGGTAAATCTTCAAAAATACTCGTCTTGTTGCCTGCAAATGGGCATTACTTAAGATAACCAGAGAAGGCATTTTTGGCTGATATGCATGGTAAAATGCGAAGCCGCAGATACACTTATTACATATTTTAAAACTAATTTAACAGGAACATAGCCTACTTAAGCACCACCAGTCCAGGCAGAAAATTACTTTATTCAATAGACAATTTCTTACAATATAAATGATATTCAGTTTTTACAGTGTCAACTTGTTAACATTAATAAACGAAGGCCCAGTTTTATACAAATTAAACCATTTGTAACCACAGATAAGAAGAAACTATTTTTTTTAATGTAGACTATACTCTGTTGAGTATTTTGAAACTAATTTAACTGGGAGCTGTTGCTTCATATGAGAGCAGCATGTTTCAGTCGAATTATAGTCAAAATATTTTGCAGCGCCCATATATAGATGCCATGAATTTGAGACGCTGCCGATTCTTGTGTTAAGCGGTATTTTTTTCTTGTTTCGCATCCTTGCGTAACGTATGGGTGCTTTTTATATTTATATTTGTTATTATTTTACAAAATATTGGCATTCCTATTTAAAGCCAACTTGGTGGACAGGCAAGTTTACTCCGCATCTGTTCTTTAAAGAGCGCATGTCTTTTATCCCAGATACGTCTCTGCTCAAATTACTCGAATCTTCACCATGATGGTAAGTAAGCGAATAGAAAAATAAAAATCTTTCGAAATCTGAATCTCAGAATTTCAACAACTCAAATCATATTTACTTCGAATGGGTATACAAATATTTTTTTGATTTAAAATTATTGAGTCGGTTATCTCTCTCGTTCCCGCCCCACCCTTTCCCTCCTCGATATATTAGCACCCGAGAGAGACGCTTAGAAAGAGCTTGGCTCGAACGCAGGCAGGAAAGATTGAAAGCCACCTGCGGTAAAGAGAGCCACCATTCCCCACATCACGCACGCACCACCTTCACATGCATCTCCCGTTTCCTGAAGGATTATCAGAACAGGACCCTCTTCTCTGAAGGAACCATTCATCAACCTAGGAATGCCTTTTCGACCATGCGCACCTGGGAGATTCAGCTCTTTTGTCACGGATAGAGCCACCGGCACCACCTCCGCCACCTACAATAACACCGCCGCCTTGACGACCACTATCGCCGTGACCACTGCCACGGAAACAACTGCCACAGACGCCACTGCCATGGAAACCACTGCCACAGAAACCACTGACACGGAAACCACCGTCACCTCTGCAGCCACGTCCGCCACCACAACCGCCGTAACAACAGTCGCTGCCGCATCACAGACCACCTCTTCGTCTAGTGAACGTAGACATCAGCGCAGGCCTCATCCGCTCAGACTAAAAGAAGACGACCAGGGGTTAGACCTTGCTTCGATGACGACGAGAATGGCAGCACCAAGCTCCAACCTCCCGCCCGTAGACAGTGGAGACGAGACCGGCACCCCGACCGTCTGGGAGAGTCCAGCATTCACGCTACGTCAAACTCAGGCATTCAGCCATTCCAGAAATGTCTGACCGGACCTACACATCTCCAATGAGATGACTGGCCGCCGCGGTCAGCAAACCTTTGTTTGGAAGCCCCAAACGTGCATCTAGAGGACGGCGTCACAAGCCCCTAGACCAGGACATACATATGGGAGCCACCCCAGAGGGCTCAAGAGTGTGGACATCCTCCGCCACCGTAGCCCATGCTTGACAGGTGCCACGACCTGAAGCTCAATGGAAATAAAGGAGAGGAAAGCTTGCGTGATAACCGGCCACCCGATCCCCTTGGATAGGGACGGACGTTGGCTGGCGGCCGCCAGGCCACACTATTTAATAAATATGTTGTTGAATATTTTGACACTAATTTGACTGGGGCACTGTTGTTGTCAAAGGATGCAACAGCACCAAGTCAAAATTAGTATCAAAATATTCAACAGCTTACATGTATAGATTTCTGGAAACTGATCGTAAGGGAGTTCAAGGATCGATCAATCCCAACATGGGCCAAATGTGGGTGAATCTTAACCAGGGATGGACGTCATTGATTATGACGTCATCGTCCACGTCACGTACTTCAATATATATGTGATGCACCACATGCGAATAAATGCCTATTCACTAAGCAGGAGTGTGGCGATGGAGGACTCCAGCTTATCCATCAGTCATATGATGTCAAAATCAACTATGTGACGTGTAGGATGACGTCATAATCAATTACGTCAATATTAACGTAGCAATGTTCAGCAAGAACGCGTTATTGATGACGAACTAAGCGTTGCTGTGCGAAGTGTATGTCTTTAAAATTTAATAAACATGCTGTTGAAAATTTGGAAACTAATTTGACTGGGCGCTGTTGCAGCCATCGGCAGCAACATCACCCAGTCAAATTAGTATCAAATATTCAACAGCTTAAGCGGTTAGTTTTCTGGAAATTGAGATTCAGCCAGTGCAGTTTGATCGATGACAATGGGCAAAGCGTGGGTGAAGCTTAGCAAGAGATGGGTGTGTCATAGCTAAAACTAGATGCATCCATTGTTGTTTATATGATCCGCGTTGCCGACGTCATCCCTGACCTTATAGCGTAAGCTGGTACTGTTATCGCTTATGTAAGTATCAATGCAATGTTAATTAACATGCCGGATTGTCGGTCGTATTTATTTTCGTATTTTCTTTATTACACTCAGGCGTGACAACGGCATATGATGATTATTTGTACATTGACAATGGCGGTAGAAATACAATATTATTATTATTATTATTATTATTATTATTATTATTATTATTATTATTATTATTATTATACCATCTCCGCCGCGCTGCCGACGAGGGCTACGACAGTGGGATCGCTTACATAATAATGATAACAACAATAATCAATTTATTAACTATTTTGGGCCACTTGCCCATGCAGCGTTTCAGGCAGTATTAAAGGAGAACTAACTTCATATAATAGTTGTTCAGCTGATCTAACACGTCATTCGTAAACTATACTATAATATTAAGCTTATTATCATGCCGCTAAAGAAAGCTATTCAGGCTTGAGTCACGGTGCTCACTGTTCAATGTTTACACCATGTTACAAAGCAAATGATTGTGATACATGTAAGGGAATGTAACAGGATATGAATGATATGGAATCCATAAACTATAATCTATCGTACAATCTATCGCATTTGAGATGAGATTAGCATCGCTTTAACAATGATGACGATGGATACTTGGGTTGATAGATAACTCGGGTGTATGATTGGGTGAGAAGATGGATGAATTAGTCTAGCTGTTTAATTTTTTTGATGCTAACAAGTATTTGGAGAGTTTGATAAGGAGCGGTTTATTGCATATTGCAAACAATCCTTTAGTTTTCTCGGTATTAGGGTTTTCTGTATAAAATCGTGGTATGAATTTCTGCCTTTGTCTATTGAATTTAGAGCATGAGAAAAGAAAATGCATCTCATCTTCTATGCAGTTGCATTCAGAACACAATCTTTCTGATCTGTCAATACCTAGCCATCTTTTGGATTCAATCGCTAGTTTGTGGTTAAGTGTTCGGAAATGACATAAGATAAGAGCTTCTCGGCACGGTAGGATTTTTAAATATTTCTCAAAAACTTTATTCTCTTTGATCTGTTTATAGAATGTCAAACGTGACGATTGGTTTATGGCTGCTTTCCACTCATCGGTATATTGTTGTTCGAGGACTCTTTTTGTTTTGGTGATTACTTGTGCGGTGTTTATTTCCTCCTGGTAGAACAAGTCTGCCTGACCAGTTATTTCTAGAATGAATTTGATGGTTTTAATCCATTTGATTTCAATATTTCTTTTCTTGCGAATTCTAATGCTAAGTAGTACAGTGTTGATGACAGTTTCCCATACCCAGCGTTTACCAACCCCGCCCAGAACCTGACCATATTACATTTTATAGTTATATTGAGTGGCAGACGGCCCAATTCGCCATATATCATGACATTTGGTGTGGATTTCTTAAGGTGTAATGCATTTTTAAAGAATTTTGTTTGGCAAGTTTCTATCTGGCGATCATTTTCGAATCCCCACACTTCCGAGGCATACGGTAAGATAGGTGTTATCATTGTGTCGAATAAATAATTTTGTAAGTCTATTGGGATGTCATGCTCTTTTATTTTACTTAGTAAAGAGAAAGTGGCTTTGGTTGCCTGTTTAACGTTCCGAGTCCTACAGCTAACAAAGCTTCCGTTTTGTCTGAGACAGACACCTAAATAAATAAAATCATCCACAATCTCGATAGGGTGCTCTCCAATTTTAAAATGTAATTCTGTCCGCTGCTTACGTTTGGAAATTATCATGACTAGATTTTGCTGTGTTAACATGCAGTTTCCAGGCAGTACAATAGTCGTAAAAGACATTTAAGGCGCGTTGCAGTGCCGTAGGAGAATCCGCCATGAGTATTGTGTCGTCTGCATATAGCAGTATTGCAAGGCAAAGAAATAGATTTAAGTAGAATTCTGCCTGTTGGGTTAATGAGCTAAGACCGGATATTCCGTGTTCTGTTACATATTCTTCTAGATCGTTCAAAAAGATTGAAAATAAAAAGAGAGATAAATTTTCTCCTTGTCTTACACCAGTGTTGCACACAAAGTAGTCTGAGTCAATATTATTGTATGCGACGAATGACTTAATTGACTTGTACATGCTATATATAACAGTAAGTCATTTTACAGTTATGTTAGTTTTAATAAGCTTATTCCAAAGGCCCTGCCTCCACACTATCAAATGCCTGTCGAAAGTCGATGAAGCAACAATAGAGTTTCTTCCTTTGCGCAAATAACAGTTCTTTTATTAAATACAGAGAAAAAATATTATCTAGTGTAGACTTTCCATTTCTAAAACCGGTTTGTGATTCAGAGATAATTTCATACTTTTCTGAATATTTATTTAGTCTTTTGTTTAATATCGAGGTGAACAGCTTTCCCATACAGCTAAGCAATGTTATTGGGCGATAATTTCCCGGTTCTGCTGGGCTTCCCTTATTTTTATATATAGGGATTATTTTTCCTATTAACCACACTTCAGGCATACAACCGCTGTCTAAGATTAAGTTAAAGAGTTTCTCATAGATATGAATCATTAGGTCTACAGTAGCTTTAATATATTCATTACTTAATTGGTCAACTCCCCCTGCCTTCCCTTGTTTCAAACGTTTGATTTCTTCAGCGATTTCGTTTTGCGTAATAGGTACATCGAGTTCCTTACAGTCGGGAATTTCAATTTCAGGGCTTATGCCGTCTGTTTCCGTAGATTCATTGACTGACTTATAGTATTCGAAGAGCTTATCTATCTCGATTCGTGTATCGTCAGCTTTCTTGTGTTTACTGTTAACTAACTTCCAGAAGGATTTTGTGTCCGTTTTGTGTAGGTTGCGCAGCTTTGTGTGTAGTTGTTGGCGTATGTCTTGCGAGTACCGTCTAACTGCTCATTTGTACTGGTTGCTAGCCTCTTTAAGTCTTTGATAGTTGTTTTCAGTTTTGTTAAGATTATATCCTTTTCGTGCTGTGTGGTATAATTGGCGTTTCTGGGAGCATTCTTTGCCGAACCACGGTTGGTTATTAATTTTACGTCTACCTTGGTAGACGTTTTTCTTGCCGAATGTCTTTTGCGCACTGTCAATAAACAGATCGATTATCATATTCATTATTACGTTGATATCTTCCTGGTCAGCTAATTCTATCTGGCTTAATTTTGTCTTAATTTGCTTAAGCGTATCAGAGCTTAGGTTTTGCACAAACATTTCTTTTTTTATGTGGAGCCCAGTGGATTCGTTTGTTGGTGTTCGCCTGGTGTTTATTATTATTATTATTATTATTATTATTATTATTATTATTATCGTCGTCGTCGTCGTCGTCGTCGTCGTCGTCGTCGTCGTCGTCGTTGTTGTTGTTGTTGTTGTTGTTGTTGTTGTTGTCGTCGTCGTCGTTGCTGCGGTGTATACCTATGTGAAGTGCGCCGTGTATGTCTGAAATTAGCGGGTCATAGTCGTATACCTCAAATTCTTGTATTATTTCAATAAATTTCCTATTTGCTATCATATAATCTAATACAGTTCCATGTCTACAGGTCGCTTTGCCCATTGTCGCATCTTTACCTAGTCTGCCATTTATAATGAAGACGCAGAGATTTTTGCACAGCTGCAATAACTTTCGACCATTGCCGTTCAGTAGTGCTTGACATTGGCTGTGTCTTTCTATAGGGAACCCATTGAATGACAATTTTTGGAGTTCTTCATTTGCCTAATCGTCTACTCTAAACTGTTGGATTGTAAACTTATCATACATTTCATAATCACGATGTGATTCAGTTTTTGCATCAAAATCTCCAACTAAGCAGATTAATTCATACTTACTGCTAAGAATTAGATAATCTTGTTCAATTTTGTCAAACGCTTCGTTTGAGTAATATTTGGACGATTCTGGTGGTATATATACAATGCCTATTAGTATGTCTTTGTTATTACAAACGATGTCCTTTTTTATATGTATCCACATGACGAAATCATTATCTGTATCTGTATCTGTGATATGAATAAATTTTGCAAGATTGCTTTTGACCAATACACCTAGTCCACCAGAGGAGCCAGTCCCTTTTCTTAGTTTGACTAGCAAATCGTAATTTACTATAGACACGTGGTCTGTTTGATTTATTTTTAATTCGTTCAAACAGATAATATCATGCGCATTTACAAAGCTGTGAAATTCCGGGAATTGTTTTTTCGATCTAATACCGCAACCATTTAGGCATGCAATATGCAATAAACTGGGCAACGTATTCCTTATAGGGCCATTATATTGGTCGCTATTTGGGTCGACAAACGTATTTACATCGGGGTGGAGGGTATCAGGAACATTTTCCGGGTAAATAGACATTGCATTAGTTAAATTAACTGCAGCATCAGTAGTTGTTGCAGTAGCAACAGTTGTATCAGCACTAGCATTAACATTAGCAGCAGTTGTCCCAGCAGCAGCAGCAGCAATAGCGGCAGCAGCAACAGCAGTAATAATATTAGTAGCAACAGTAGTGGTAACAGCAGCAACAGCAGCAGTAGTGGTATTAGCAGTAGAAACAGGAGCAGAGGTTGTGGTAGGAGCAGAAGCAGCAGCGCCAGTTTCGGCAGTATTAATAGCTGTAGCAGTAGTGGCAGTAGCAGCATCAACAATAGGAGTAGCAGTAGTAGTAGTAGTAGCAGCAGCAGCAGCAGCAGCAGCAGCATTACCATCAGTAGCAGCAGTAGCAGTAGTTTCAGTGCTGGTGGTAGCAGTGGTAGAGGTGGCGATCGTCAGAGTAGGTACGTTATGGACAATATTTTTACATAAATATGTACAATGGTTACGGTTATCATGTTTCTTGTTTATATCAGCATGCGTACGTGCAATATTGTTGTTGTGGTTGTTGTTGTTGTTGTTGTTGTTGTTGTTGTTGTTGATGTTGTTGTTTTTGGTGGTGGTGGTTCTGGTGGTGGTGGTTGTGGTGGTGGTGGTGATACTTATGGAAAAAGATTTATTTATATTGCGTGGTTCACTTATCTGCGCGGTGAATAGCGGATTTAGTCTCTCTAACCGCGCTGGGATAACTAGTTTGTAGTGACTCACACGTAAATTGACAAGTTCAGATGTTTGCGTGAGTTCCAGTCGGTGATGGGTATCCCCGCGTTCATCCTATGCATTCATCTGCGGCCGAATCATATCTTGATGGCGTGCTGTGGAATTATGAAACTGTCGCAAATGTGGCCATGCTTCGCCTGGGACGTCACCTGTGGGCCGCCAGCTGATGTTTGAGGAGTTGCGGTGCTGGTTGTACATGTCTGGTCGTATCTCACCGTGTCCTACATTTGCTCGTGTATCATATATTTGTCCGTCAATATAGAGCCGATTGTATACGAGTTTGGCTGTCCGGTTTTGTCTTCGCGCTTGCATCATTGTTGGTATGAGCACTTTACGCTGTCCGCGTATCTCTAGTGGATATTGCTGCACTATCCTGTATGGAGAACCACGTAATTGTTCATAACCGGCAGAACGTACTCGCTCGTGATCTTTATAGTACGTAAATCTAACGATTATTGGTCGATGTTGATCAGAATTACTTTTTGCTCTGCCAAGTCGATGGGTGTTCTGAAAATTAATGCAATCGTCAATTTTCAACTCATTTTTAAGAAATTGGTTCGGAACACAGTATACATCTTCGCTTTCGTTTTCTTTTAAACCCAGAAATATTAAATTGTACTTCATCGAGTGGCTTTCATGATCAATTATTCGGTCATGCAGATAGTTATACCTCTATGAGTTGTACAGATGAATGGTTTATCAGTACAATACTGTACGCTAGTGTATTTTGTGCATTGCTAGAAATACGGAATTACCCTGTTTTGACAGGATCTATGCCCATTGCTTTGTTATGAACTATGAATGGCACACGGATACAATGCGATACGTCAGAATACGTCACTAGATGTTATAGCACTATAATTTACACACAGCAAATAACACATGTTCGTGTCAGGCTACTTGCAGAGCCATTACGGTTGTCGCGTGCCATATTTTCATGTCCATGGGTTCGCAACACAGGCGTCTCGTATCCCATAATTTGAATAGCATATGTGGCTAGTAGTTATTGAAAATGTAGGTACAGTAATTGAAATTCAAACATTTTTTTATGTTTTGTCAATCACGTGTTTCGTATGTGATGCAAAAAATAAAATGAACCGCATTTCTGTGTGAAGATTGTCCACACAGATGAAGATTTTGATAGATTTTACATTATAATAATAATAATAATAATAATAATAATAATAATAAATAATAATAATAATAATAATAATAATAATAATACAGTTACTATTTCATTGTGAATCACGTTCAGGATAGAATAGCGACATAATTTGTTCTGCTTTTCTAATAATTTGTAGCTGACTTATTATTCCGGAATCACATCCTTGAGATTTGGAACGCCCTTCGGTATTTCTTTAACATGTCAAGACTAATTTCTTGTAGAAAATGTAGTGAATATATGAAAAGGTATATATGTCCTGGCGATGCTCGATATTAGCTGTCTACATAGGACTGTTTCATAAAACAGCAACTATATGCATGTGATTATTCACCCATATAATGGGAAAATGCGATTTAATCCATTTTCAGTAGAATGATCGAGGCCGACAGCATAGCTTTCTTCTGATTGGTTAAAAGCAAAGTAGACTGGAGAAATGTTTCGACATTTAGCACTTAATGGCTGAATATCTTTCTTTAACGGCATGACAAATAACTTAAAATGTTATGCATAGTCTATGAGTGGCATGTTATTTTACCTGGATATCTATTAAGCGATAAATGTAGTTCTCCTTTAACCCCTCTTGTGTCAACAGCGCATTAAAGCGCTCAAAATACTTTTTATTTCAAATAATAACCATTTAATGGTCAATACGTTTCAAGAAAATTTTGATTTTTTTGCAGTTAAAAATAGTTTTTGTAAATTTATACCGAAAATTAAAAAAAAAAAAGATTCCTGTTATCCGTCAAACAATGGACATTCATCAAATGTGCAATGGTCATGAAAATTCAAATTCCTGCTTAGCCAGTGTCCATTTGCAGACTAAGAGAAGAACAATTTTGAAAATTTACCACTGGAATGAATGTCTCTGTCCATTAAAGTGTTAAGTTGGCACAAGCGGGTTTAAGTAAATAGTCCTTGAAAGATGTCCTGACGTTATTTATCAAGGTCATAGGTTATTGTTATTGAACCCTAGATACAGTCATGGTCTGAGCTTGAGATGTATCCGTGCCAAAATCAGTGATTTTCAGACATTTGCTGAAAAGCATTCTGTTGATGGCCTTGTGAAATTTAGTATTTGTGAAGTAATAGACGAAACAATTTAGAGATGGATGGAGATGCGCAATGATGGTGACATATAGATGAATCTCGTATGTCCAAGTGTCCTTCGAGTCAAGAACGATCACGAGTGCGTACGGAATCCAACATGTCGCGAAAACTGCATATATTATAAACAATGTCTTTGCCAGACGGAAAGAGTTCTGCCGTTGTCTGTGCGTCATCGTCGTGGATGATTTCATGGATGGCGCGGTGCCAGACTCGTCGGCTGTTGTTGATAACGGACCACGCTCTAGCATTTGACGCACTCGATTATTGCTCTTACGGAAATACCAGAAGATCCTGATATAGGAGTATGAGATAATTGTGAGCGGAATCCAGATAATAACCACCGAGTAGAAGATGGTAAAGGGAAATGTGGCCATACGATCGAATATACACTCAAGACTTTTTCGATCAAAATGTTGATTCCCAATGCCTGCCAAATTGACCAGGACCAGAATGATTCCGAGAAGGTAGAATGAAAAGCACATTAGTATGGTATTACGTTTAGTGAAGATTGCCGTGTAGAGGTTATTGTGGCAGATGTGGAGGTAGCGATTGAATCCCATGCCGCCAATGCTCAGCAGAGAGCTAACACATGAGATGGTACAGATGCTGCCCACTGTCCTGCACATCCCAGGATAACTGTTAAACCATTCCTCACCTTCTAACTTAGCTGAAAATTCAAAACAAAGAACAGTCTATGGTTATATATATGTTTCATAGACATTTACTCAAGTAAAGAAAACAGCAGTATGATAGTTTAATTCTTAGTTGCAGTAGCAGCTCAATAAACCACGGTCTCACTTCGTTAGTTAGTCCGTTAGTTAGTCAGTCAGTCACAAAAAAACTTATTCCGGGCTGTATCTCAAAATCTACTAATTAATCCGATTTGGCTCGATTTTGACGCGATAAGGGAACTTGTCATTCAAGAAGATTTCCTGACATTGGTCACGGACTGGCTAAAAGAACGTGGATCCAGATCGGATCACATTTTTGGATCTGTGGATATCTCGGAAACTACTGGACCGACTTGACTCTAATTATAAAACCGGAAAGGGTGTGACGATAAAGTATAATTCCACAACAGTGGGTGTGATCCAACAAAATGTGGAAAATACGAAAAAAAGCGGAATCTTAGCTGTTGTTCTATCGATTTTAGTTTGCTTTGTTATGCAGAGGACCGCATGTGGGATAATCATTGTGGATATGTTTCAAGAACACCTATGTTAAAATTGTATGTGGTAAAGGTAAATTTGTCAGATAACACTACATTATTTATAACGTCATCGGGAGCGATCAGCTATGATCACATGCCTACCTGTGTAATCTGTCGTCTTTCTAATCGAGCAATACCCTCGCGTTTCGAATGCCCAGATGATATCTCGAACTGAAACATTACATTAATTTGTATATTGCATGATACAGGTTCTATCACATGTCGCATGGTAAGAACTAACTAATTAGAATGCATACACTCATGACACACCTTACTGGACTGGTACTGGGCCAATACTGCCTGGTATTGATTGGCACAATGCTCGGCCCAGTAACATGCGTTATTATGGATGATGGTTCAATAGATTGTTCCGTTTCTAACCAGGTCCCGCCCATTTTGGGTAGTCCACTTCCACGTTTGAGAATCTCTTTATAAACGCTGAATTCACACAATTCAATTTTCTAGGTAATTATACAGGAAAGCTGCTGAATATTTTGAAACTAATTTGTTTGAGTGCTGTTGCTGCCTATGGTATAATGTTTAGTACCCAGAAACTCCATCAGAGACATACAATTCGTATACTTGACTGAACGTGTACATGTCCCATGACGGAGCATCCGGCAGGTGTGGTCGCTAATTTGAAGATGGTTTTGCGAGCGGGCGCCTTGTGAAGATAGTTATGCAGCAAACGGGTTATCTCACTCCCTTAATCATCGTCGGATATCGAGCTATGTCAAATCCGGTAGATTAATCCAGTGGAAAATGAGCCAGTTATAATATTCACAGGTTGAATAACATTAAAGTAAACCGTATATGGATAAAAATCGACCTTTGGGTAATTAATTTCCGCTTTGACCTGAACTGAAGATTTAAAAATAAATTCAACCATTTTAACTACGTGGCAGGATCCGATATCTAAACCATAAAGACTCGAGTAATGGAGGAATCCAGTTTTAGCCATGCTCCTCCCATCTCAAGCTAAGCTCCGCCCACACTTTGCCCGTGTTGGGATCAATCGAACCCTGAGCTCCCTGAATCTCGATTTCCAGAAAACTATACAGGTCTGCTGTTGACTATTTTGAAACTAATTTGACTGCCCAGTCAAATTAGTTTCAAATTATTCAACAGAATATTTATTAAATAGTGAAGACATACGATTCGTACAACCTGGTGGACTATTAAGCATTTATAATGGACTAAATCGCGAAGAGAGCACTATTGGCCTCCGTCTTTTATGGAGATCCGTTTGGTTTCTTGAGATTAAACAATGCGGCGAGTGCGCCTTCTCCTACAGCATGTACAGGAACGTCCTCTTCAAATGCTATGTTGATGACCTATGCGAGTGGTATCTAGACGGAATTCCTTGCGCGGTTGAGGCGTTCGTTGTTGACGTCATCTAGCCCACATCTTACTCATCGTTGACCTTATCTTTGAATCATTCTCAGTATGTCTATCTATCTCTTGTTCGAGTTAATGAAGTGTCTATCAGCGTTGGTTCTTATTGGCAAAAATAGAATCCTATACAACCGTCACGCCTATGGACAATCCTTATTTCTCATGCATTTGAGACAACGAGGGAAGCAGTGGCAGCATATTCAACGAGCTTTAGATTTTTCTTGGAGACAGTCTGTAGTTTAAACCCCAACGAATTAAATCCCAACAAAAATGCAAATTAGTTCAAACTTTGACATTTGAATTTGGAAAACAAAGAGATGCTCGTGATTCTTAGAAAACCTAAGTAACGAGGGTTTGTTTATGCTGTTGCCGGTGTCATTTCGTGTATTTCAAATACATACGAGCATGCTTGATAATACCTACAGAGTTTGTAATTATGTACCTTTTTAATTACTGCCAATTACTGCTATGCGCCTGAATTCTTCCAGATGCAAACACTGCTGGGTTAATAGAACATAGTTTCATATACTAACACCCAGACATTCGACAAAGTTCCATAAAGGGGCATAATTATAGATAGTCAAATATCTTTGTTTTATCTTGATTCGTACTCTTAATAATATTGACATTATAGACTGACAGTACAATTGGAAATGTGAATTGTTGTCAAGCAGGAATATTTACGTTCACGTGTTGATTTGTGATTAGGACTATAATAGACAGGCAATTAGTTTAGGTATTGATTCTTCGCTTGACAGTACGCGGATGGTAATACTTACCCTAACAGAACAGGAATGCCTAATTCGTTATAAGGTAGTGGATATTATGTTTAATATTTTGAAACTAATTTGACTGGAATCTGTTGGTGTCTATCGCAGCAACACCTTCCAGTCAGATTAGACACTGGAATTCCAAGGGTTAATTTTTCTCCTAGGTAAGTACTAGTAAAATTACGAGTCTTTTTTGTATTATCGATCAATAATAGGCAGTGACTGGAATATATGTTAAACAAGATCCTCGCCCTTCCGGCTTTTTCACCCTTTCTGGTGTTAAATTTTTAGCCAACTCGTACAAGCCGTTTCCGAAATATTCTTAGATTTGGATTTTGATCTAACCTGGATCTATTTTTTGTCGGATTTTTAGATACAGCTCCAGACACGCAAACACACAGCCAGGGACCAATGGAAGCTTCCAGTTTATCCTTCAGTCATATGACGTCATAATCAACTACGTGACGTGTATGATGACGCCACAATAAATTACGTCATGAGTGACGTGTGTAAGTTTGTCACGAATGCTTAATTGATGACGGACTAAGCGTTGTACGAATTGCATGTCTTTACTACTTAATAATGCTGTTGCATATTTTGAAAGTAATTCGATTGGGCGCTGTTGCAAAATATTCAACAGCTTACCTGTATATGTTTCTGGAAATTGAGTTTCACAGAGCGCAAGGATCGGTCGATCCCATCACGGGTAAAGCGTGGTTGGAGCTTAGCTTAACTGGTTTCCTCCATTGCAATACACCCCACTCCACACCCCCCCCCCCCACACACCTTAAGGGGCGAAGTACAATACACATTTCCCCTTGGGAGGGTGAGTGAAAAAACGGCTTCCTATGGTAAAGGATGCCATTTCGTATTACTAATATGTTATGAAAATATCCATACACATATTTCCTTTATGTCAAATTAATAAGGAATCATTATATATGTAGTGGGGGGGGGGGTGTATGGCGAGTCACAATAGCAATACAATCCCTTGCTATCAGTCATCGTCATCTTAGTGTATTAATGCCGCCATTAATATCACAACATGATTTTGAATACGTATCCATGCAGCAGCTTTATAAAGTACTGACCTCTGCTTTATCAAGATACTCAAATCACGTAAGCTGTAGTCTCGTGTTTGTTAACTCTTTAATGACTACATTTATTCAAAACAATTAAAATATTTACTTATTGAATGTTCATGTGCAGGCCAAGAGAATACTATTTTTGAAAATGTGCCGTTGGAATGACTGGCTCGAATATCGAGCCAGTCGTTCCAGTGGTAAATTTTCAAAAATAGCATTCTCTTGGCGTGAAACTGGACATTCTCCAAGACCACTACAGAGACCGGTTTTGGTCGGTTTCGTCGTGAAAGGGTTAACGTACACAGCTCATCGTGTACACCAAAACGTTCGCGTTAGATTATTCTCCCGAGCTTGTCTGACGCACACTGACTGATTCAAAAGACTGGAATATATAAAAAAATTATTCATCTAAGATACGATCTGAGAATATGTTATCCATTTTTTCTGGTAAAATTCAACATGAGATGTTTTTTGTCTCGCAGACTCTATCTTTGCGCATTGCCATTAAATTGGAGTGTGCTTAAAGCTGAAAGAAATGGCTATTTGCCTGACCTATTATAAATTTGCTCACGTAAATATTACCAGAGATATCACCAAATGAATTAACATTTTGGCATAAAATCTGGGGATTTTCATATTGCCCGGTAAGCTGTAGTGATTTCAATAATTAAGATATTTTGATGGAATTTTTCCCGTTATATGATAACATTGTAAAGCTTCGGCACAGCAAATTCTGTCATTGTAGCTGTAATACTCATTCTAGTATGGGGTGATGGATAGAGCCCATCCTGAAATTTATGTTTAAAATTTTGCTGGCTTAGTTTTTCTCGCAGAGTGTATCTTTTGACCCATTAGGCCGATTCTAACAGCCCTAGCATTGCATAAATCTTCGAATTTGCAGCTACAGGTAGGTATCAGAATTATTACAATCGGTTCTGTGGTTCCGGCAATATTATCATATCATATGTTTTCTTGGAATATATATTTACACTGCCTGAGACATACGCTATAACAGTATCTTGAGTCGGCTGAGTAATTTGACAATACGCTGGTGTCAAGTGTGCCACTTCATTTAACGCGTATCGCATAGTGTAAAATGCGTAATAGCCTACTTACAGAGATAGTGTCGGGGTACATTTTGAAAAAAAATGTTGCTGAAGCGTGTTGCTGTCGTGCACAGCAATGACTTACAGCAGCATTGTTACCAAAATGAACACATTCTGATAGGATACAGAAAATGGAATCTATGCTTCAGCGGTCTAGGGGTTGATTCCCCACCGACTGCGGATACTAGAATTACTTGAAAAACTTACTAGCTTAACTGGGCAATGTCCTAACGATTACAAATTAGCACATGTTACACCTCCCATGCATATACATATTTACTGTATAGCCTTCGTGCTCGGCAAGGATAGCGTTTGTGCGGGGATGACGTCAGGATCTCGTGAAATCTCGCTCTCGCTGCAAGAAAATGGTGCTGCCCGCGAGATAAAATAATCCCATGTTTACGACGGTATAATTACTCGTATTATTTGTCTATTGTTTTTATTTAGGTTCCAATAAGTTAGTTACCAATCCCGGAATTATCCTTTAATAGTTCGACAAGTTGTATGAATTGCATGTATGCATATGCAGGGACAGCACCCAGTCAAATGAGTTTCAAAATAGTCAGCAGCTTACCCGTATAGCTTTCTGGAAATTGACATTCAGAAAGTGCAGGGATCCATTGATCCCAACATGGGCAATGCACCGTTCCAGTTTTATCTATGCCCTGCCCATCACTAGCTAAGCTCCACCCACACGTCGCTCGTATTGGAATAGATCGATCTCTGAACTCACTGACTATTAATGGCCAGAAAACTATACAGGTAAGCTATTGAATATTTTGGAACTAATTTGACCGGGCGCTGTTGCTGCTTATGGCAGCAACAGCGTCCAGTCAAATCAGTTTCAAAATATGCAACAGCATGTTTATTAAATAGTAGAGACATACAATTCGTACAACGTGTCGGACTATTAAGAGTTAAAGACGGGCCAAGGGCCAAATAGAATAATCTATGACGTAATGCTTATACCGTCATCCTACACGCCGTTTAGCTAAGTATGCCGTCATATGGCCTCATATGATAGATGAATACACTTGGAAAGGTCCATTATGCGTGGGAGAAGCTTAGGTAGCATTGACCGGGGCATAAGTAAAACTAACTTCCTCCATTTGTACGTGTGTTTGATTTTAGCCTAACGCGTTTCTATTTATAAACCGTTCGATAATTTCGAAACTAATTTGACATCCCGACTGTGTAAGTACCTTGAAAATAAGGCCTCGTTCTCATTACCTAATCCTTTTCAACTATTACATGTATTACATCGGCTAATATATATCAGATATATCTGTTTGAATTCACATTGGTAGAAGATAATTGTGGAATGGGCGATGCCGTTAGATGACGGTGAATGAAATAATGTGATGCCCATCTAGCTACCTAGCTGAGAGCATGAGAAATAGCTGACGGTGACGTTACCTGTCAAATTTTGACACAGGGAAGCTATAACGATATATCGGACAATATACCGCAGATTTTGTGGAATTAAGTTGCAGAGGTAAGTGATGTATTTATTCCGGAACAATCAGTCAGTCCAAATAGAACTCTGGCCGATAGAGCTCGTATTTACTGAACTATCTGCTGAACGAGAACAAGGCCTAAGGCCGTGTTCTCGCTGGAGAGTTACTCCGGAATAACGCCATATATCAATATAACGGTATTCAGGATTACGTCTCTAGTGAGAACATGTCCTAATGCCTCTTTCTCATTGCCTACTCCTGTTTAACTATTTCGTGTGCTATGTCGTGTACTATGTCGGGTAATATATAGCCGATATATCGGTTTGCATTCACACTGCTGGAAGATAGTCCTGGATTGGGCGGTTGTGCTACCTGGTGGAGAGCCGTGTGTTGACTAGAGACGTAACCGGTGTAAATCCATACTACGGTATGGCGTTATTCCCGATTAACTCTCCAGTGAGAACACAACCTTCGATAAAATGGTGACCATAGCGCTATCTAGCAATCAGGGAGTGAACATACTGACGCTAACGCTATATGTTGCATTCACAATGTGAAGCAATAACGATATATCGGAAGATAAACCGCCGATTCTGTGGGATTAAATTTCGAAATAAATGGCGTATTTATTCCGGTACACGAGCCAGTTCAATGAGAACGCTAGCCAGTATATTTGGTATTTACCGAAAGTGTGGCTGTTTGAGAACTGTTTGGCCTAAGGCCGTGTTCACACTAGAGACTTAATCCGGAATAACATCATACTGAAGTATGGCGTTATTCCTGATTAACTCTCTAGTGAGAACACGGCTTAAGATTCTGTGAATTCATGACTAACAGCGGATAAACTATTCAAGTGTGCGTCTAAATTGGACGTGGCATAGTTAGAAATGGGCCCTCTATCAATATGGCCGGGCAGACAATGCAAATCGCAATTGCCATAGGACAGCGACAAGACGGACCGTGGATGCTCATATTATGAGTAATAAACCAAGGAGTTCTCAGGCTTTATGTCTCATTTTATACCCCGCCAACACGACGAGGGCCATTAAAGGAAATACACACGCTTGATAGATTGAACTATACGGAAGATGGAAAGGAATACATTTAAGATAGTGCTTTCGCAATATGCCAGATTAAAATCCTGCTATAATATTATATCTTTTAGTGGAAATCAGACTATATTTCAGTAACTACGCATGGGTGCCGATACATTATTATATAATTCTCTGTAGTATGCACATTATCTCTATCTATCACAATTTAAATCGATTCCAGCTCAACCTAAATCTCAATGGATGAATCCAATGTGCCACTGAAGTATATGACGCCATAATGCATTACGGTAGAATCATGTAGTCTGACGTCATATTAAAATGCGCGATGGGAAGCGTAGTTAAGTCCGTCATGAATCTTGAAATGTGTATGAATTGAATATCTTTACTACTTGATATCCATTGTATTGGGTATTTTGAAAGTAATTTTACTTGGCGCTGTATAGTTTTCTGGAAATTGAGATACAGAGCGTGTATGGTTCGATTGATACCAACACCGGGTACGCGTGGGTGGAGCTTCGCTAGAGATGAGTGGGGCAAAGCTAAAACTGGAGTCATCCATTGGCTCAGAAAAAAATGAGCAATTAATTATGTCTCCTCTTTTATTATGCCATATCCCCATAATTTACATATTACTATTCGTCTCACATTTATACCATCTCTTTAACCAACACCCTCACCCACCCCTTGTTTCAGTTTAATCTTATAACGGTTAAACCTGCAAAATGGCACTTGCAATGCTATTGAGTGATGTACATTTGCAAGAGAAGAAAACTTTTGAAAATGTATCACCAGAATGACTGGCTCGGTAACCGATGCAGCCATTCCAGTGGTAAAATTTCTAAAATAGTCTTCTCTTGGCCTGCACATATACACTGTCAAAGCAAAAAAAAAGATTTTCTTGAATATTAACCATTTACTGATCAAGCTGAACAAAACGTGTGGCAACAGAAAGTTATTTTTGTAAATTTCTGTGCCAAATTTACACACATTGTCTTCTCTAAATGGACATTTACTGAGTGAGAATTGCAATTTTCTTTCAGACATCAAGAGCGTTAAGATATAATCATATAGGTAGCATTTTCAGTGCTTCGAGGGGCTGTTGATACAAGACTGGTTAACACGGCTCAATTAGTGTATTCATATCTGTGCCAATCACTTCAGACAAGTCGTTCATCTCCAGACGTGATTTGAAAACTCATTAACTGTCGTCAAGTAGATATGAGAGCTCTGCTACGCACAATATTCGTCACTGATGATTGGCGTCGTTAGTTATTAGAACTCTAACTTTCTCCCATAGATATCAATCAAGGTGTCCACCTTCCCTTTGAAATCCTAATTATAATATCCGATTTGATCTACTTTTATATAAGTCAACGGTTAATACAGGTAAACGGAAGTCAATTTATACATCTAGATATTCTGTACGACAAGAGATAAAATAACAAATTGGAAATTTATATTTAGCGTGATTATGATTACTTTAGTTCATTTGCGATATGTCTCTCCAATGAATTAACCAAGATTACATCGACAATGGATGGATCCGATCTGTTACTCATGTATTTTATGTCATAATGAAATTCCCTCACTGTTATCTGGCGACGCAATCAAATGCCGTGGGTGTGTCAAAACGTGGCAAACCTCAGAGAGCTGGAGTCTCAATTGTATTGCTTTGCAGAATTTAGAGTTTAATAAACATTCTGTTGGATATTTTCAAACTACTTGACTGTGTGCTGCTTCCGTTTTAAGATGCTCAATATATGTCGAAAAATATTGACTAACAATGTAGCTAATGGCATGTGAGAGCATATTGCACAAGCTGACGCGAATTAATGGAAATAATCAAATGTTAACAAAACAAGTAGAATGCTCTCAAAGATGTCTTCAGCTCTTGAACCCTGCTCAAACTCAGAGCAATCATAAACCGTCGCTAATATGAATGTGTGTGCTAAATCTTGTGAATTCTTGTACTGCAGAGTTATGGGCAAAATGTATATTCATGTATGCACTTCATGACCACGTAGGCTAGATATTTCATACTTTGTCCTCAAAGTCATAGAACCTCTAGCACCTATAATATGAATGGGTGTGCCAAATTAGTTGATTCTACCTACCAGCGTTGCCGATTTACGGCTGACATATGTATTCTTGGATGCACCTGATGACCCTTGTGACCTAGATATTTGAGGCTTAGACCGCGAACTCATTCTTTCCCTAGTCACATACAATATGAATCAATATGCCATATCTGCGCCCTCTTTTAGAATATGGCAGTGCTGTTTGGGATGATTACTCGGAACGGGATGATGATAAATTTGAAATTATCCAAATTGAGGCAATAATAATAATAGCAGGCCTGACAAAATCTACACCAATAATACAGCTTTGTCAAGAAACTGACCAAATTTCACTACACGAAAGGCGCACACCAGAAAAAAACGTTCGCAGTTTACAAAATTATTAATGGAAACTGTTCAGAATATATAATGCAAAATACGCCAAAAAAGATTGGGGGATGTTGCTACTTATAATCTCAGAAATGTAGGGAAGTTCGTCATTCCCAGGCACAGGCTCGATATATTTAAAAAATCCTTCATACCGAGCACTATCCAATTGTGAAATAATTTAAGACACCGCAATTAAAACCTCTCCTCCTATGGCTATCTTTAAGAAAATGCTTATCAGCTCCACAGAAAATTCTAGCTTATTATCCTCTTGTTAAAAGAAAATGAAACATTATTCTGTGAAGTATTCTGTGAATGAACAAATGCAGCCAATTAAATGCGGATTTACGTAGATACCATCTCATAGACCAACCGAATTATGTTTATTGCCATGAACCTGCAACTTCTCATCATTACTTATTGATATGTCCAAAATTCCCTAATGAAAGACGCCTTGTGGTGGACTTCATACTTCAGTTTGTCCCACTTGTGTTACTGGAAGTTATTACAAATGGAAGTGACACTCATTGGGGCGGGGAGAATTATGAGCTATCGACGAGGGTACTCGGTTTTATGAGGCAGAGGGAGGATTTTGATATCTGTTTGTTTGTCTTATGGATCAATGTACATTTCGTAAGCATATTTTCAAGACTCCACCCATATCAGAAGAAGTAATGGGAATAGCAATGGACTAGTTATTATTGCCATCATTGTGTGTATCATGTTCTTATTATTGTTGAGAATATCAATATCCTCTCCACTATTGTCAATATTCCCTTTACTATGTTTGTATTATTGAACAATAATGTTATTTTAATTAGTATACTATAAAACATCTCTCAAAACCACCCGTCTCATGTCTCCCTCTCTGAGTCTAATCTCTCTTTTCGCCCTCTCTCTCTCTCTACCCCCCACCCACCTCTACCTCTCTCTCTCTCTCTCTCTCTCTCTCTCTCTCTCTCTCTCTCTCTCGGTCGGTCGGTCGGTCGGTCGGTCGGTCGGTCGGTCGGTCGGTCGGTCTCTCTCTCTCTCTCTCTCTCTCTCTCTCTCTCTCTCTCTCTCTCTCACGCACACACACACCCCTGCCTCCATCCTTCCCTCCCTCCCTCCATCCCTCTCTCTCCCCTCTATCTCTCTCTCTATCTCCCTTCCGCCCTCCCTTCCTCCCTCCCTCTCCCTCTCTCTCCCCCCCCTCTCTCTCTCTCTCTCTCTCTCTCTCTCTCTCTCTCGTTCTCTCTCTCGCTCTCCGTCTCACTCAAACTGACTCTATGTTTCTCTCTAATAATCGTCCATCCGCTCTCTCTTTATAGCATATACGTTTTTAGTTAAAAAATTCTTGATCACTAGGTAGGGAGAGAGCCTAGCTAAGTTGCTAGAACTTGTGCTTACTACCGTTGTATTATTAGTAAAATAAATCGTGTTTTTGTAAAATGGCAAATTTGATTATTCTAACTTCTTCGACGTCGAAGGTAGTGTTCGGTTAAACAGACAGACACACATACAAGCAAACAGAGAAACAAACACAACTCGCACGTACAAAGAAACAAGTAAACGGCGCCAAGCGCAATGCTCACGCCGGCCTTAGGTGGCGTTTCAATAACGTAACAATAATAATAATAATAATAATAATAATAATAATAATAATAATAATAATAATAATAATGATACCATGCACATACCTGTGATGCTTAAAGGCCCCGCGATCGCTGTGACGTAGAGGTCAGACATGGCCATATTCACAATAAACACTGCCTCAATTTCAGAAATAACTTTCTGCGTTAACACACAGCCAATTATAACAAAATTTCCAAATGTGCCCAGGACGGATGCAACAATCAACAAAACTAAAAGCGGAATGGCCATATGAGGCCAGCCATGGACGAACTCAAGTCGGTGTAAAACATCATCGACCTTTGAATCGAATGCCGCTTCTAGGAATTGGTCACTGGAAAGAGTTGTTAGCTGAGTAGAAGGTGATGTCGTATTCGTTGTTTCCATTGAGGCAACTGATGTACTTGTACACCTCATTAATAAAGAATTCCAAAGACCGACAATCAACACTAATGTGTGTATTTTAAGCATGTTCACTTGATTTTAAATGCAAAATCATATGAATCAGAATAACATTAAATAACAGTAACATCTCACAACTTTGTATTTATCCTGACAAATGTTACTTGCCAGAAGACAAATGTTTCGAGGTGTGCGGCTTTCTCACTCTCTTCACATCGATGTTGGAAAGTTCATATTCACAATTTCTAGGCTTTTTTCAGAAAAAGTGTTAAATTATTTTGCTTAGCCTAAAAGAGTTTGTAACCGAAAGACAAAGACATCAGGATCATTTACAACTTAGCATTTATTCTGCTGAGTATATTGAGCATAATTTAACTAGAAGCAGTTGTTGGAACATGTCTATGTCAAATTAGTTTCAAAATATCAACAGCTAACGTCTACTGTTCAATTAAAATTATGATCCTGGCAAAGGATTTAACCATTTGGACCGGGAAAGACTAAAGCACTCGAACCCTTTAGAATTTAATGATTATTCTGTAGAGTATCTTGACACTAATTTCAATGGGACTTGATGCTGCCATATAGCTGCGTTCGGTAGCAACAGCTCCCTGTCAAATTAATTTTAAAATTCTCAACAGCTTAGGTGTATATTTACTTTGAAATTTACTTTTTGGCAATTTAGCGTTCAAAGAATTACACTAGTATCTGGTATTATTGTGCATCACGTCTGCAGAAAGAGAGAAACCCGTCAGAGGTAAATGCTGGCTCGCACAAATACTAATACTAGGTCGTATACCGAATATGCTCTCTTTCCATTACGCAGTTGCCTGTCCTATACAAGTTTCGAGGCGAAAAACTGGATTCAAATGTTGTGCGTTTTAAGAGTACCTTTGTTTATTTTGACAAGCTTTCTAACATAAACGTGCGTCATCAGACCTGACGAAGCACATTTATGTGTGAAAGCTCGTCCAAATAAACTAAGTTGATCTTAAAAGTGTCTACCTTTGAATCCCTTATATCTCGTCTATACAGACTAACACGTTTACCTAACTGTTCTGGCATGTTTCGAAAGAATATTTTCACAGTAACATATGGCTTAAATATATCCTGATTTTGGAATTGCGATTGACGCAGGTCGATACCACAGACATCACTTCAGTAGATTTGAATAGATGCACATATGTCAGACAATATGATGCTAATGATGATGGTGCTACCAATTGTTCTCGATGGTCGAGACGAACCAAATCGCCAGAAAGTAAGTTAATTACTTATAAATGAGATCAATTAATGATAAGATCAATTACAACTCCAAAGAAATGAATTCGGCTATTTGACGTGTCAATACCATACAGGAAATGTACTCCTTCGTGTGTTTCCGTAGCAATTAAGAGCATTTAAAAGATAGTATGATTGGAGGTAAGATCAATAGAACAGTCGAACGCCACTCGACGCAATTATTCAGCAAACAAATGAAATAGTAGTCATAATTAAAAGAACAATGATAGGTATTTATACTAAGAATGTGTAAAGAAATATAACTATATCTTGCGAGGGAGATTATATAGGAGAACTATGTGTATAATACAAGGTATGCAACAACACATACCAACATAATGTTAATTACTATGCAAATATGAAGTAGTGTTTGCTTGGCGATTGCGTTCAATAGTACCGTAGCGACTCTTTGAACACCTAATTATCATAATCAAAATATTAAGATAACTATTGGCATACACGTAAGCTGTTGACTATTTTGAAAATAATTTGACAGGAGGTTCTTGCGATAGGCAGCAACAGTTCCCAGTTAAATTACTATTAAGATATTCAACATTATACTTATCAACCCTTTCATGCCGAATCCGGCCAAGACCAGACTCTGCGGTGGCATTGACGAATGACCAATTGTATGCCAAGATAATTCTTTGAAAATGTACCACTGGAAAGTATGTATCGATAAAACAGTTGGTGGAGGTTCGCTAGAGATGCGCGTGGGATAGCTATATATGGGCGTGGCACAGCTAGACATAGATCTCTCGATTTCTCCTCAGTTTCAGTCGGTGATGAGAACCAGCCATTCTGGATAAGCAGCCGCCACATAGCTTTTGATACAGCTCTTTGAAATCGAATTACCAAAACCCCTTAAGCATCGACAATGGACAAATCCAGTTTCTCAGTCAATCATTCGTCATCTACGTCACATGTAGGATGGTATTATAATTAATTACGCCATGTATGACGCAGCATAGTCAGTCACAGACGCGTGATAGTATGTCAAGTTGTACGAAATTGTTTCTCTTTGCTATTTAATAAACATTCTGTAGAGTATTTTCACACTAATTTGACTGGGCTGCTATTGCTGATATAGGCGGAAACAAGACCCATTCAAATTAGTTTCAAAATATTCAACCGCTTATTTATATGGTATTCTGGAAATTGGGATAAAGCGAATGCAGGACTCGATCGATCACAGCACAGGAACAGCGTGGGTGGAGCTTATCTAGAGAGAGGTGGGGCATAGCTAAAACTCCATTAAAGCTGCATATTCGCACCATATGGCTGGAAAATCAAATTGTTATAATCATATATGTTTAGATACTTAAATTGTGTGCCCAGATATGATGATTTCATTCACTATAAATTAATATAATTTTTAATGTTATGAAATTGAATTTGAGACACGTATCCCTATTCCAACTTCGCAACTAAAAAATTATATTAATTTTTACGGAATGATGCCATCATATGTTACACAATTGAAACCTATAAATATATATAATTTTAACAATTTTATTAACAAGGATTTTCGTGTGAATGTATACAATTGATTTAAAAGAAAAATTAATTTGACTGAAGCATTATGTTGTCTATATCAGCAAATGTTTTTGCAAAATTGGTTTCAACATATTCAACGTGTTACCTGTATGGTTACCATGATGTTTAGATTCTCAGAATGCAGGGCTCATAGGAGTACGTTCAATCTAACAAAAGGGTGCGTTTACACTAGAGAATTAATCCGGAATAACGCCATACTCCAGTATGGCATTACTCTGGATTAACTTTCTAGTGTGAACACGGCGTAAGCAACCGTTACATTATTTGTTAAATTTTGGTTGAGTGTTCAAGACAAGATGAATGTCTCACAACCTCTTCGCTCTGGTTCTTGATGTATCCAGTGTGCCTCTCATCGATAAGAAGCCATAAGCTCCGCCATGTTTCTAGCTGTTGCTTTTATGCTGCATTACATTTACAACTAGAATGCACTCGGGCAAGATGCTGACTCACGCCTTTGTAATTGCGCATAGTGGCGCCGTGAACTGGATAGTTGGTCTCGCTCAAAGCAACCACAGGCAGTCGCGATACGAATGCGTGTGCCAAATCATGTGATTTGCAACGTTCTTGCATTCCAGAGTTATGAACAAATATGTATGTCCTGGTATCTACCTCGTGATTCCGTGACCGAGAGATTCGATGCCTTGACCGGACTCGCATAGAACTTCTCGCCGCCAGTCATACGAATGGATGTGCCAAACTTGACAATTCACCTTTACAGAGCATCCATCCATCATCAGGCCTCGTATGACGTCATAATCAACTCAGGGCGTGTATGATGACGTCATACTCATTACGTCACAAATGGTTCCATATAGACCGTCACCAAATCTCAAATGGTCAGACACGTTGTATGAATTGTATGTCTTTGTAATTCTTTGCTATTTAATAAACATGCTGTTGAATATTTTGAAACTAATTTAACTGGGCGCTGTTGCTGCCTTAGGCAGCAACAGCGCCCAGTCAAATTAGTTTCAAAATATTCAACAGCTTAACTGTGTAGTTCTTTGGAAATTGATAGTCAAGGTGTTCAGAGATCGATCGATCCCAACACGAGCGAGGTGTGGGTGGAGCTTAGCTAGAGATGGGCAGGGCGTAGCTAAAGCCGGAAAGGTCCATTCCACCTACTTATGTCACATATGTAGGGCTAAAACAAACGAAGAGACGGTACCAACCAAAATACTTGCACCAGTTGCGAGAGCAATAACAGATCAATAGTGATTTCCATCCTTCACCCGGACCAACAACAATGGAATACACTTAACCAGAAGATGGATCTTCTTACGTGAATGCCGTATTCTTACCTTTCAGAATAGTTCACAATCTAACAAATCGTACTTTCTGGAAACTTTACAGGTATTCTCCCTGTGCAATAACACGCAGCCCCAGGATGGCCGGTAGCTTACAGGTACCAAACGCAGGAGCATGCACGCTGACTGCATTCAACTGAACACGCATGTTGTGGCCCCCGATCCTCTTCTTCAAAGTAAGCTCAAACTATGGCTTAAGGTTGATGACCGGAAATAATCGCCGGTGAACTTGTGATACCCGAAGCCAATTATGGAATGAAGACTCGGCGCGTACGTACTTAGTAGTAATGGGCAATGCCAGCTCTCATAATGAGTGACGCATAAACTAGTTCATAGGTGTAATATAAGTGTTCGCCAAATTTCCAGAACATGGCGAAGCCATCCGAGTTAGTATATACCCTTATTTGCGGAAGCCAGTATGGCGAATTACCAGTTGCATATGTGGCAACGGGCCATAAACATTTATATAATGGGTGACAGGGCTCAATAGAGGGACCGCCCATTTCTAGTTAAGCCCCGGCCATGATATGCGGATGATGTGATGGATTTATATACGTTGTACCCTGAATTCTTAGAATACAGGTAAGTTATTAACTATTTTGAGACTAATTTGTCTGGGTGCTGTTGCTGCCTATGGCAACAACGTTACAGCGCCCAGTCAAGTTAGTCTCAAAATGCTCAAGAGAATGTTTATTAACTAGCAAATCCATCAACGACATCCAATTCGTACAGTTGACGGACTATTAAATGTTCATGTCGAAGTTAGACACGGCACATATTACGCATATTTATTGTGACGTCAGCCAACGTATGACATATTTTGGTTATGACGCCATATGCTTGAGGGAAAGGGCAGGTCTCTTCACTGTGGCTCAGCAAGTGTATGCCTTCTTTTCACAACCAACAGCTTGCCTCTATCCGATTACCACAATATGTACGGAAGTTATTGAAAACATAGTAACTCTCGATTTGACTACAATTGTAATAGAAATATGGCTGTGAGGTGGTGATCCGAAGAAAATACTGCAAAGGCCATTGTTTAAAACGTCACAAAATCGGTGCTCGCATTCACTGATTGTTAGTATTGTTATTGAAATGAATTCCAATGATGAGACTTTCAATTAAGGTGTATGTGCCACTGCGGCTTCATCTCATCTCGCGTTTATGCGTTCTATCTTATTCACAATTATTTAAATCAATGCACAGCAAACTGAGTTAGTTTAAGACAATATGACCAACTTTTGTTAACGTGATCATGTCGCTGGCCGTGGGCAGCATGGACTATTATATATCACTAGTTGCGGATGACAACTAGAATACGTCAATAAGATTACAACTAGAATACGGCAATCAGATGACAACTATACTAAGTCAATCAGTCGGTTGGCTTGACCGTCACTCAGCCGGTCAGTCGGCTGTCAATCGGTATGTTGCTCGGCCTGTCACCCACTCAAGCCCGTTTTCTAAGTCGAAGTTTCTGACGCGCCGCGCTAATGACGACTGGTTGCTTTATATGTTGAACCAGTCAGGACTCTGTCATTTTCAGGCAGATTTAGCTGGCACAGCGAGAAGTTCGACGTATAAAACGGGCCTCAGTTAGTCGGTCAGATGCCAGACGGTTGTTTGTCTGTTGGTTGTAGGATTAGTCGTTTGGTCAGTCAGTCTGTCAGTTGGTCGGTTATTCTGCCAGACATTTGGTCAGTCGGTCGGTCGGTCAGTCTGTTGGTTGGTTGGTCGATGCTCGAACGGCCACTCAGACTAATATACACTACACACACGCACGCACGCGCGCGCACACGCACACACGCCCCACCCACACCACACCCCACACCCACACGCCCCACCTCACGCCCATCCACCGCGCTTTGGTCACAATGTTAATTTGTCAGACTTTCCCAATTCTTTAAGAATTTTCCGGAATCCATTTTTGAACATGAAAATTATTATATATCTATCCACATTCCTACAAATAGAGCAAGTAATTTTGGAAACTAGCGATTCTTCTGATCCAAAATTCTTCTTGACACAAACAAATTACGCATGTATGGTACAAACGGTGTATCACGGATGCTGCCCCACTGCAACAGCGTCATACCATCTCTGCAATACCTTCATACTAGCACTTGTGGCATCATACACCTATGCTCAGTATGCAATGGAATTAACTGGACTCGACGCCAACACATATAAGGCACTGAACAAACTTGTTAAATGTGTAACATGGAGAGAATGAAGTTGGGGACTGGTTGCTTGAAGTTAAAAAGAACTTACCTGCCTTATGTACCAAATCATCCTATCCCTATCACTTTTTCAAAATGCTGATGTACAAACTCCGGAAAAGGAAAAGTTTTAGTATCAATGGCCAAATGACTGATTCTATACAAATTCTGTGTTCGTCAAGAAACTTTGCGTTATTTACCTAGAGTATACACACACTATTTACTAACAAGCGGCAACATCGTTCTGAATGGCTTTAATATTCGGTCTCTAGCCAACTTCCCACACTTAATTGCGTTTACTACATGGTACAGGTTACGGTTAACCCTAAACAGTGGTAAGCTGAATGCGTAGTGGGAACCATCTGTGTGCTTTCTCCTGGTTCAGATTTGTATCATGTATCTATCGCCAGCGAGACAGCCACACAGGCTCTGATGTAGCATACCCTAGATGTTATACATGGTATCTTTAAGACTTCCGTGTTGATAGAAATGCATACCAGTTTATTTAATTATATTACCTGCAACATGGCACTTTCCAATATGTATTTCATATGTCAAACTATTTGGAACATAATGTTGTTCGTGATTATCCTTCCCTTGGACTTAATTGTATGCGGATTACTACAATAATACAGCATACTATTGTCAATAATTATTCAGAGGTCTTACTGAGTTCAAGTTCGTCTCACCACAGCGGCATAATTTCCAGCTATGGCGTGTACTGAGGGACGATTGGCTAAATTTAAGGATGCCCGTCACGCGATTGTGGATATCATCAGTGGACAACACTGACTCGGAATACTTTATCAGCCCATTTCGTGAGTGCGCGCGCGTGTGTGTGTGCGTGCGTGCGTGCGTGTGTTCGTGCGTGTGTGTGTGCGTTCATGCGCAATAATTGTAAAAAAAAGAATCTACCCGGTTCAACCTAAACTGGTATTTTGTCGCTGTTACAAATGTACATCAGCCACAGCAGAATGATCTGGAAAGATTTGACACTGAGGCGTATGCATAATGTAAACATATATTGAAAATAAATTGATTGCAATGTGTTGGTGCCTACACATGTACGATTATATTGGCATTGGCAAACTAGGAAATTGAGAATGAAATATGACTTATGTATGTAATTCTACTGCTCTAACGAAATGTCATATAGGCTTGTCCAATAATGTTTTTTGTGCAGAAAAAATCCATAGATTTAAAGGAAGAGATCGCTTCTTCTATTTTATAGATAATTATTGTTCCAATTCAGAAGAATATATAAGGCAGCAGTCCTTGAAAACTGTCCTAAGAAGATTTAAGAACAAATATTAATGACTTTCAGCTCTATAAACTGTCATGTTATGACATTTTGATACATTCTGGACACTTTCAGTGATTTTGAGACATTTCCTGAAAAGCATTTTGTTGATTGCAAGGTGGAATTTTGTATTTGTGAAGTAATATACGAGGCAATTTAGAGACGGATGAAGATGCGCGATGACGGTGACATACAGATGAATCTCGTGAGCCCACGTATCGTGTGAGTCAAGGACTATCACAAGTGCATACGGAATCCAACATGTGGCAAACACTGCGTATATTATAAATAAGGTCTTAGCCAAACGGAACGATGTTTGCCTTTGCTTCTGTACAATTGCCGGCGATGACGTCACAGATGATACGGGATCAGCATGGCAGGGTGTTGCTAGGTATATCATGTGCCTCACCCGACTACTGCTCTTACGAAAGTGTGAGAATATTCGGTAATAAGAGAAAGATATTATTCCAAGTGGAACCCAGATGATAGCAACGGAATAGAAGATGGTGAACGGATACGTGGACATGCGATCAAATATACATTCAAGACTTTTCCGGTCAAACTGGTGATTGCCAATTCCGGCCAGATTGACTAGGACGAGTAGAAGTCCGACAAGATAGAATGAGATGCACATGAGGATTGTATTACGTTTAGTGAAGATGGCGTTATATAGGTTACTGTGGCAGATGTGGATGTAGCGATTGAATCCTAGGCCGCTAATACTCAGTAGAGAGCTTACGCATGAGATGGTACAGATGCTGCCCACTGTCCGACACAACCCAGGATGTCGGTCAAACCACTCTTCACCTTCCAGCTTTGCTGAAAATAGAAAACAAAGACGATTTCAATAATACAAGTGTCTAAGCGACAGCCACTCTAAGAGACAGGATTAATAATTTCGTTTCAGTCCAATGATGGGTTTGCAAATTTGGGATGAATATGTTACAGAGGACGGGAGGATTTCCACACACGCATAAAGATGCGCACAAGAACACACAATTGACTGCACGATCTATAAATAGACATATACCACATGCGCACCAGGGCACGGAATATATACAGCACACTCCAGGACAGAAATGGATATACACACCCATAGAGGAGCACGTAGAGAACCCCAGGCACGCAGGGTAGAAATATCACTTGTCCTTTAGTGCTTAGAATTGACAAGAGATCAGCTTTCCTCACTCGTGTTTGGTGCAGACGAAGACGTATGCATAGGTAGATGGATGGTGTCTGGAGTAGGTGTAGTGTGGACGACTGGCGTGACGTTTGTCTGAATAGGATTTTGGCCGGTGTTGGGACGAGACAAGTGGAAGGGGCCGTAGGATTAGAGGGGTTGTCTATTTGGACGGCGTTCCCTCAAATGGCCTGGTTGGTCACATTCAAAACACGTTTGTGATCCGGTGTTGGTGCGAGTGTCGTGAGTAGGTTGGTGAGAGACACCATTTGACTGGTCATCTCTTCCAACCTCGTGTTTGTTTGTTGTCTGTAATTCTTGTCGTCGTCGTCGTCGTCGTCGTCGTCGTCGTCGCTGTTGTTGTTGTTGTTGTTGTTGTTGTTGTTGTTATTGTTGTTGTTGTTGTTGTGGTTATTGTTGCAACCAGGCCATTATTAGAGGGATTTTGGTTGCCCCGGCCCCGTTCTCTGCCTTTTTGTTGTTGACCAGTTTGTTGATTTTGGTTCGGTGGGGCTCGGATGTACTGTGGGTTAGGTTCGCGGCTGATGTGGCGGAAGGATTGGTGTTGATTGGCGTCGTTGATGTTTGTGTTTGTTCAACTACATTGATTGGGTAGTTTTAGCGCAGAGCATTCTTTCCTTGCTCCATGAAGTTCTCTATTCTAACAGCAGTGGCAGTCAAAGTTTCTAGTAGGAACAATTTCTCATTCAGGGCAGGTTCTGCACTTAGGGCATCAATGGATGCAGCCAACTGTAGGTGGGTTGCTCCTTCCATGTTGGTGTTTGGGTATGCCCGCGTAGCTAGAAGCCGCACATTCTTCAGTAGAAGGGGGTTGGTCTCCCCAAGAGCGGTATAACCAAATAGGTCGGATAAGGTACCTTCTAACACAGTGTACGTGGATGTTCTGGCCGAGCCGATGTCGCGGTCAGGCACTCGCCCATCTGTTAGTCGCTCCAACAGTTTGTACACAAGATGATCTCGAATTGGCATTTGTAGATCTCCCAATCTCCTTGCCCTCTAAATTCGGGTGAAAGGATGACTCGTCTACCGTCATGATGGGGACGATGTGTGCCAACCCCGGCAGCACAGGTATGAACGCTGAAGGAATTGGTGAATGTGGTTGCTTGTATACTGGTTGGTATGTCGATGGATATGGTCTGTCTTGTGAGTATGGTTCGTGGTGTGGTGCTGCTGTTCGTCGTTGCCCATGCATAGGGGAATCACGGGCCGATGCCGGTGGTTTTGACCCATGTACTGGGATTGGCCGGTAGATTGGTGACTCATCATACCGTAATTGATTAGTCATACAACGCAAGGCTCAGAATGCCTCTGGGAAACTCTCGAGCCCCTCAACCCCCCCCCCCCCCCGCCCCTATACCCCGCCCCCAACCGCACCCGCACCCACCCACCACCCTCGTCTCGGGTGTGAATTATTAAAAATCTGTCTCAGGTCGACTACATGTACATGTTGCCAGGGCAATGAGTAATGAAGCTGAAGAGTGACTTCTAACTGCGTTTCTGCGCAACCACAAATAACTAGACAAATACAGGACAGCACAAAAGCATTAAATAAGTACCGTATCTAGTTACGACGAGGCCGAAGAAGCAGATGCCAGCCTATGGTGACGTTCCTTGAAGGCGTGGAGGGCCCAGTTGTTCCTTCCAACCCCCATAGAGTTAGTCTGCTAAGAGTGTCTTTTGCCACTGTCAAGTGCCGAGAACGAGCCGTATGAGACACGGTCCTTAGGAGCTAACGTTTAACTGTATTAGGGTTATATAAATTGGCCATGATTCACTGCTAATCAGCTACTACTATAATTATTAAGCAGTGAAATCCTACTTTGGATTAAAGAGCTGTCCTAAGGGTACCATTGAAGGTACTGCGGAGGGTGGTTTGAAACGTATCCATTTAGATTCTAGCCATCGATGACCCTCTGCGATTCCACGGGTCGACTCCAACCTAAGGCAGGAGTGATTATATCAATGTAAGGCCGGGCTGGCCAGTGTTTTGGCGGAGAGAGAGAGAGAGAGAGAGAGAGAGAGAGAGAGAGAGAGAGAGAGAGAGAGATAGCTACTGTAATAATTAAATGTTCTTTATAAACTCGTGACCTGTATAGACTCTTTTGGTTATGTTCCACTGATACTGATGTGGCACCGAAAAGCGAGCTTTACAATAAATAGCCAGTGGGGCAGACGCCTACCTGCAATAAATAGCCAGTGGGGCAGACGCCTACCTTTTCTGTAATCTCCTAAGAGAAATATCTGAACTAATGCTAGGCTTAGGGTTTATGCGCCGTGTCTAGTCTCTATTGGTGCAGGCACGTGAACAAGTGTTGTCGTTTTAGAAGAGATTATGTGATGCACTACTGATTGTCTGTAAGATTATTTAAGCGGGTGTGTATATATATATATATTTAGAACTATAACTTTAACATAACAAGAAAGAACAGTATAAAGACGGAACTCGCCATGATACAGATAAGATTAAGATAATTGAGGTTTAACTGACCTTACGGCACATACTTGTAATTAGCGCATAGATAAAAGCTGTAATATATTAAGGACGGTTTTTGGTCACCAGCGTATAATAATTAAAGTAAAGTTATTGGCGCCTATTTGTCATGCGCATAAGAACAGATGAATGTCTATGAATTACAGTTGGCACAGTAAAGAAGTATTATCACAGTGAAGAATCCGCAGCCATTGATGAGAAGGTTCCTGTATCGAAGAAACGTATTGAAGAGGTTTATGTGCCGAAAAAGATGCAGGATAAGCACACGCGTATAAAGATGCAGTTTTACAGAGCAGTCTTAAGCACATGAAGATGGCACTATAAACGTGCTCTAGCTCAACAACTTTTCAACGTGGCTCGGACAAGGATTGGTGAAATATAGCAACAGCCAGAATGGCCCACACTTTAGTTTTAAGATTGTAAAAGTTCCACGTTTCAAGACCGTGCTCTTTGAGTAACTGCGGCACCAGTAGACTCCGGTGCAACTTATGGGAGCCGAAGGGAAGGCTGGGGGAACCATCTATAACTTTGATTTATTAGTCCCTAAAGCTGGACGAAAAAATTGAGTCAACACCATGTGATGAGGCTGGTATCCGATCCCGACACAGGCAGTTATTGAATTACGCTGATGTAGATTGCCAGAACGGCTGCTCTGCAACGTACTAGGTAATAGTCTCGGATAATGTAATCGTATGAGATTATCCCTCCACCACCCCGCCAACCCCTCGTCCCGACTTATATACTATATGCTGACCAATCACCGGTCACCATCGCAGATTTCAACAAATCAACGCACAAACATATTGGAGGAATAACACGCCAAAAGCACAAAATTTCACCGCCAGATTTGTGTATGCAATTTCAATATTTGTGAAATGCATAGCATGCATCTTCTTGGATTGTCTGTCGTTGTATTTTTATAAGAATTGATGCTGAAATGCTAGTATTGACACATACTGAGAGTATTAGGGACATGTTTCCGAATATAAACTTCATATACCTATTAGCTACAGCGTTTGAATAAATATTAAGTTGAACTTTAAAAAACTAATCTGGCTGGGAGCTGTTGCTGTCATTGGTAGTACCAGTTTCCAGACAAAGAAGTTGGATATTCACCAGCTTACATGTGTATTTACCTTGAAATTGAGTTTCTGGGTATGCATGGATTAAAGTGTTAGCATCAGTTCCAACATACGTACACAGTGAGCGAGGTGGTTCACTATATTGTTACCTGACCAAGTATACTAATTGCTTAGTCATACCCCAGTTTAGATACATCAATTGTTTGGCAAAACAGAGGTACACTTACCAGTGATACTGAGTGGATCTGCAACAAGTGTGACGTACATATCAGAGATGGCCAAATTCAGAATGAATACGGTATCGATTTCAGCCAGAACATTCTGTGTTAAAATACAGCCAATTATAACAGCATTTCCAAATGTACCAATAACAGATGCGATGACCAATAATATTAAAAGAGGAATGGCTACGTGCCGCCACTCATTGATAAACTCAAGTCGGCTTAACGTATTCTTGCGTCCATCATGTTTCTGGCCCAATAATTTATTACAAGATAAAGTTGTTATCTGATCCAAAGATGATTTCACATTATCTGTTGATGCTGTCATTGAAGCAGCGAATGCATTTCTATTAAGCATTGGGAATGCAGTCGACACAACGACATAAATCACTAATGTATTTATTTTCAGCATGTTCACTTATTACAATGTTCCAATAGAGTTGGCAAATGTTAGTACCATGAAACAATTACGATTACTAGTAACCATACATAAGTACGAATCAGATTAACGTTCACTAACAGTCAACAGTGTCGATCTTTGAATATATCTTGCCGAGCGATATTTTTTTAGAAAATCAGCATTTCCACACAGTATGGTTCTACATACTACTCACTTCAACGTTATTGTTTGTTTAAATCCATAGTTAATTCGATAAATTGTATTCACATTTCTTAATACGCTATTGTTAGCGAAACGTGGGAAACTCTTACTAATCCTTAGATTGAAAAGCAACATTACGAATCTTGCTCAGTACGTGTGTAGATAGAAACATCTGTTCTCATGTTATACAATTATGAACGCCTATCTAGACACATGCCCTTGAACGAACATAGTTTTGAATAGGTACCATCCAATATTCTGCTCCACTCTAGAATGATCATGCTAGCCGATGCTTATTTTGAGAATGATGTCACTGCGGGATGTTTCCGAGACACAAAACTGTTTACATTGACGTCGGTTTCCAACCTTAATACCAACTTGCCTTTCACGAGTTCGGGAAAGAGATGATTACAGTCACAGTCACATACAATTTAAACCCACGCAGTTATTTCGTTTAGTATTGGCAAATATCACTAACCAATGAATCAAGTCAGATAGATACATCCGGCCGATGTGCCGCCGGGCTCGCACACACCAGGAATGTATGGCTTTGGTTCAATCAATAGACGGAGATTACTTGAGAAACATGGATGTGCAACGAACACAACTCCACTTTGCCAGCTGGAACAATTAGCAATAATCATAAATAAGCAGAAATCAAGTTAACGTTCACTAACAGTCAACAGTGTCGATCTTTAAATATAACTTAACGAACGATATTTTCCAGAAAACCAGCATTTCCACACATGTGTTTCTGCATGCTACTCACCTCAAAGATAGTGCTTTTAAACCCATACGCTAATTCGATAAATTGAATCCCCATTTCTTAATACGCTATTGTTAGCGAAAGACGGGGCACTCTTACTAATCTTTAGATTGAAAAGCAACATCACGAATCTTGCTCAGTATGTGGGTAGACAGAATCATCTGTGAACAATTGTATCACAAATGAACGCCTAAATCGACATATGTTATCGAACGGATTTATTTATGAATATGTACCATCTAAGATTATGTTCCACTCATTGACGTAGGTTTCTAACCTAAATATCAAACTGCCTTTCACGAGTTCAGGAAAGAGATGATTATAGTCACGGTCATATGCATAAACACCTACGCTGTTATTTCTTTTAGTATTGGCAAATGCCACTGGCCAATGAACCACGTCAGATGTATACATCCGACCGATGTACTGCCTGCCTCGCATACGCAAGGAATGTATGGCTTTGGTTTAATCAATAGAGAGAGAGAGAGAGAGAGAGAGAGAGAGAGAGAGAGAGAGAGGGAGGGAGGGAGGGAGGGAGGGAGTGAGGGAGGGAGGGAGGGAGAGAGAGAGAGAGAGAGAGAGAGAGAGAGAGAGAGAGAGAGAGAGAGAGAGAGAGGGATTACTGAGAAACTGTGATGTGCAAATGATACGACTCCAATTAGACAGCTGGGATGATGAGTTGTACATCCCCACACTATTAGACTAACTACTTTCTAGAAAATACCTGCAGGTCCAGTGACAAGTTCTCAGACAGGCATGGGCGTACATGTGGCCGTGTTCACGTCTATTTGCTTGAATCGGCAGTGAAACAATCACGTGTCAGGCGATAGTGTGTTTAGTTTCCACGAGTAGCTTTCATTCCTCAGATGTAGGCTAGTTGCAAATTAGTTCAGTAAATTTACAATCGTCTACAACTATAATTATATAGCGCATGCTGTCAACATGCAGAACATAAAGTGACACTCGATTCTGATCAAATCGTTAGGCCTATAATCACGTCAAACTGCATTTCAAAGCAAAATTTTATTCAGTTGCAGATATTGTACTGTTGAATGGCACACGTACTTAGAGAATTCCCTACACTCGGAGTAATGTTTTGTCCGAGTATATAATGGAAGGATGTGGGTGGGTGGGTGGATGGATGGATGGATGGGTGGATGGACGGATGGGTGGGTAGGTGGGTGGCTTGGTGGATGTGTGTGTGGGTGGATGGATGGATGGATGGATGGATGAAGGACCAAATGAACGGACGAATGCTATCTGTCAAATTAGCTTGAACGAATTTAACATCTTTCCTCTGCTTTTCCTTAAAATGGAGAAGGTGTTAATGATGTTAGAATATGTAACCAATTATTCTTTTTGTATTAGCTGTAGCATATTTGAGCCTGTGCGCATACATTTGCTATGTTGTGTCCTTGAAAGCGAAAAATTGTGATATTAGTTGTAAAAGGGTAAAATGCTCGTTTAGTGTGTGAATCACTGCGATCACACTGAATGGCATTATCCATTCAGATTTCATTACGCTCATAAAATAAGCTTTTGGCATAAAAAAATAAGCCAATAATCTGAAAGTAAATATTTATCAAGTCTGTCTAGCATTTCCAGGGAGGGGATTTTCTAGCGTCCACAAATTTAATTATGTTTTCTCCACGGCCATAAAATGTATTTCATAGACTTACAATTAGGATGATCCGTGGCGTGTTAGAACTATTCATCTTCGAGAAATGGACCTTTCCATTTTTAGCCATGCCCCGCCCATTTCGTAGCCAATCCCCGCTTACTCAACTAGCTATGCCCCGCCTACGTATTTCGTCATCGTTGCTAACGTAAAAAAATGGCTGTCGCCGATGTAAACATTGGCTGCTTCAGCGATATACCAGGCGATGTGTCTATTAATTATCCACCAAATCATATGAATTTGTCATCGAAATCATTAGAAAAAGGGTTACGATTTTACACGGAAGGCTATATACATGATATAAATATATTTACTAAAGAAACCGTTACAGACGTGGTCGCGAAATGCTGGCATTCAATGTCCAAAAGTAAACTACCACATAAGATAAATATTACAATCAGAAGACAGCCGACCGCAGTATCAGACGGATATTGTTCTTGCAAGGCAGGTTAAGTGTATTTAGAAAATAAAACGTAAAACAACGTTTAAAGATATTATTCTATTTTAAAAAAACAGAATCGGAATCTTTATTGGCACAAAATAACATATAAGCCAAGGCACTTGCGTTGAGGATAGAGTACCTAGACTAATATATCATAGTACACCGGTGTATTATGTAATATTACACACACACCACCCCGTACACACCCCTGGCTCAGAGATAGCTATAGCGGTTTTCTATTTTGTTAATCTGTGCACATGTACTCTGTCACTGATACAAGTCATCGAGCGATAAGACACCTGTTTGGCCCCAAAAGACGTGTTCGGCAATTGACGATATAAAATAAGCAAACAAATATAGATAAGATCCACCTAGATCTGCTAACCCTACAAGGTTGACGCTGCCGTCGTCAACAGAAAAGTGATACTTATATTCTTCTCAGGCTCGACAAAATGTATTATATTTGAAGCATTATCTGTTTATCTGATAGTTTGGAGATGCTTATGGGAGATAACTCGCTCTGATAATATGCTTAGTAGAGATTAACCCATTTATCATTCTTTATTAATTGAGCAAATTTCTAGGAAATTATGTCGAAAGGTTTGTCATGAAATTGTATGGATAATATGCCTAGGTCCTTTGTGAATTTACAATTTAATAAACACTGTGTTGAATATTTGAAACTAATTTGACTGGGAGCAGCTGTTGCTGCCACAAGCAGCAACATCTTCAAGTCCGTTTCAAAATATTCACAGGGTGAGGGTTTGTATGCATTTATGTGTTTGAATTCTATGACGTTCTACGATCAACATTAATAAAATTCATGACCTCCAGAAATAAATATCTATGTCCAGGACAGTCAGATTAGTTTCAAAATATTCAACAGCAGCATATTATTCATCATACATAATTTACTATATCCAGTCGAAAGTGTTCACATTAAATAACTGTAATGACTGCATATTATTTCCTCATATTGCGATTACCATTTTCCATGACCTATGGCAACCTTAGACGGAAAGGCCTTAACGCTCACCTGGACCATGGGCCTTAACGCTCACATGGACCACTAGCATTTGAACAGACATAATACTTTAAACTCAAAACTAGCATGACATAAAACACAAAATTTAGGCTTCCATCCAGCCAATATAAAATCCAGTATGGCCATCAATCCCAAAATTTTGATTGGCCCATGACATTGACAAACATGTTTTATCAAGGATCGAGTGAATAAATTTTAATGATCCTTAGTTATTGATGAAATTAAATCTAACGAGTTTCGGTCTGATCTGTACAGGACTTCATAAGATGTCATTTTCGAAACAAGATAGATGGCTACTGGAACAATATT